>CALSBZ010006684.1:1562930-1576506 GCA_943591055.1 Gobionotothen gibberifrons
GCAGCATTGGATCAAACCAAAATAAAGCTTATCAGTGCTCGTTAGCTTACTGCTACTATTAGACACTGCGCCCACTCTGTTGCCAGATTTGAGAGAAATAAGCAACCAGGTCTATGAAAACAAGCCCCAAAGAAGCAAGACATACATGATGTTGTGTAATTTGAAACCAAAACTAAGGCCTCAGGATGACTTTAAGACTTGAACATGGTCATTTTTGTTTTGCAACATTAAATAAAGAAAAAAAATAAATAAATCCGATCCCCGATTTTTTTCTCCCGATTCCGATCTTTTGAAAATCACGTGATCGGCGCCGATCCCCGATCACGTGATCGGATCGGGACATCTCTATTGCTAATGCTGTTGTTGTTGTTGTAAATGTCATTTTTTGTTTTGATTTCTCTTACATGACTATGCACTGCAACATTTGTTTTGTAATTATTTATTTTACTTGTTCGAAATAAATGTATCAATCAATCTTTACGGGAAACAGAAACTAATTCATCCAAAGTCGAAATATAAAAAGGGATTGATTGTAAACATCTCACTGCACTGCCATTTCATGATATGCTTCCAGTGAGCCACCAATGGCATCCACAAGAAACAATTGAAGTGGATAATATATGCCACAATTACGCAATCTAGAATACACTGCTAAAAACGTGTACAAGACGACAAAGGGGAAAGGCAGTTAAAGTACTTGTATATGTATAGCAGCTGCCCTGAATTGACAAATGTCATGAAATGTTGTGATCGTCGAGGCGTATATCCTGCAGCTGTCAGACTTCATCTCTATCTGTCAAAGACACACACGAAACATCTTCCAGCCCTCTGAGATCCAGACACATCAAGATCACCACAAAGCCCCATCTTCCTGTTGCTACTCACAAAGAATGTCAGGTATGCTCACATTCACAGTTCAGAAATGTAGGAAACCATCCTGCAAATATTGGTCCCACGCACTTTGGGGACAGGCATCCGCAGGACACTGGCTTATCAGAAGATCTGAATTATCTGCATATCCGCAAGCCGGTCAGCAACAAACAGGTGAAGAAGTAACAATGTCAGAGTCCTGCCTTTGTTGACACTGTCCACTAAAGAGTCGTAATCAAAACAAGAGCAAGTAAAAACAAGAAGTGACATCTACAGTCCCACGTGAGCGCACAAAGAAGAGCTCATTTATCAACAGTCCTGTGTCTGTGTTGTGAATGGGCTGAGGTTTAGAGATGCATTGTGCGAACTACTTTCACTCGCCTCAACTTGTGACACTGGAACTAAAGAATGTTTTCACTTTCACAAACACATTCTTCACATAAACACAAGGGTAACTTTCTTGTCCCTGTTGTTGCAGAATAATACACTTTATTATTATGGATCTTGGCAGTAACGCCACCAGGATTTGACTGATATGGATTTTTGGAGGTACAGATGTTGATTTCCTGCTAAAGCTGACGTTATTTTTACACATCTTTCCACCCACACCCGTGATGTGTGATTTAGTATAACTAATGATGAGAAGATAAGTTATGACGTGATTGATAATTACAGTATCTATAGCACACGTGCTCTCGGCTGCTCATTGACCCTCAGCTCTCTCTGAGGTTTCACTTTTCAAGCAGTTTCACACAATCAATTATTCCTGCATTGCAAATGGTTATGCGATAGTTAACAAAAGCCTTTGGGTTTTTGATTGTCGCACTAAACAAGTGTTTCCATGTCCAGGAAAGAAAATAAATGTTATTAATCCTCTTCTGTACAACAAAACGGAAAGGCTAATGCCGTTCTTGCATGCAGTCTGGTGCTACCTCAAAAAACCAAACCAGAATACTTGTTTTTGATAATACTTAATCTTATCATCAAACTGATTACCCAATCGGATTCCTTAACATTTAGCAGCTGTCCAAACCTTTACGTGTATTCGAATATAACGATGTCATTATTAGTCACAGCCTCGATGCAAAATGTCAATTTGTAGGTAACCAGCTATTCTGAAAAGCATTTTCCAAAGAGAATTAAACACAATAATCACACTGGTTGTGTTATTTAATTTAATAAGATATAATTTCATTCACCTTTGATGTGCAGGGTGAGAAAGAAATTGAAACCATGCCTCAGATAAAAACAATTACTAGTATTAAGCCTGGTGTATTTATGTAATACCTACTATCACATGCCTTGCGTTGTGTTGGGTAAATGGCTTGGCATGGGGATAATGTGGATGATCAGGGTATTTTGTAAGAGATTCAGCCTGAAACCACAGGTTAAAAGGAGAATACACTGTGCCTTTAAAATAAACATTTTACACTTCTTATTAATATACAATATAACTGTAAGAGGCACTTTACAACACGTCACGTGACATACTCCATTAAGAGATAATGTAATGAAATAAAAAAAATAACCACGTTTTAATCAGTGTGTTTTTGCTGCATATGACTTGAAGTTTTAACAGTAGTGAATGTTTGGTCTGCGGAGAGTGACAAAGATGGAAACAGAATAAAACGACCTTTTTTCCTCTTTCCACTCATCTCTATGCATTTCCTCATTATATAAAAATCCGTGGCGGTGAAATGTCTCTCAAATAAAACCACGTCCCACTGTTTCCCTCTAAAACAAAATACCCGTGGTGGTCCCTTGTTCTGCAGCGGTCAGTTAAATGCCGCCTATCCCATTTTGTAAACATTGCGAAGTTGTCTTTTGGTAGCCTACGGGCTCCTTTCCTAAAAGCAGGAGTACGCTAAACTAACTTTTGAGCAAACACAAGCAGCAGCGGCGGGGCATCCACTGTCTCCAGTATTTCAGCCCTGAAGACATGACAGCAGCAGCTAACGTTAGTTATGTTGCAATGTTACGAAGACTGCGTTAATTAGCTATCTTTGAAAACCGTAAAAGGTTAGCAAAGTTCTCCGCTGTCTACGCATCACTAAACAGCATTACAGTTTACATGTAGTGCTAAAGAGCCGTTAGCATAGTTTTAAAGCCACGACATTTCCCCTGCTGTACAAACTGGAAGTTGGCAACCGAAGGAAACTGCCGAGACTTGTGGCTGAGACACTTTCAATTTTGGAAGAAAAAAAACAACCCTTACCTAACTTTTTCCTACCTTTCAAACGCCGAATATCTCCCCGCCGATACTACCACTTCCTGGCGGCCATAAATTCCGGTTTTGACAACGTCGTCCTCGGCAGGAATAAGGAAAAATCCTTGTGTGTGCAGCTCAACTCTTTAGCCAGTGCCTGTGCCTCCTCTCTCTCTCTCTCTGCGTGGCTCCGGTAACAGAACAGCCGCTGCAGCTTTTTCCACCAGCACGGAGCGGGAGCGCGCACACTGGGATACTGGGCAGGCCAGGAGAACGTCGTGAACGCGCAATTTTACAAGGCACACCAATCCTTCTGTATTTGAGAAAGTCCAATCAAGAACTGCTTGAACTGCATTTGCTTTTAAACATAATACGTGTGTTTTGGGACTTTATAAGATATGCTTTTGCCTTCCGATACTTTTTTTTGTGCAGCTTTTCAGGATAAAATTCGCAAAAGTACCCAAAGCTAATTTGGTTGATTTGAATCGCCTTAATCAAATAATTGGACATAGTAGTTTATTTATAGTTTATTGCAAATTTCTCTTGGTAATGCCTGTTTTAGTCAGTATTCAATGTTCAGTGGTACAAAAAAGTGTTTGCAATTCACTTGAGAATCTCTGATAAAACGTACACATTTCAACAGAACAACTTTTTATTGAATATTTTTACTTTGAGGTTTTGATACTTTTACTCAAGTATGGATTAGAATGCTTTTTCCAAAAGTGATGATCTTGTCTGTTTAATGTCAAGCTTAGCCTAACTTGGGCATTACTTGTATGCTCTTCTTTGTGCTGCTGTGATATTTGTTCTTCAGTGTTCTTTCCGTCTATGCCTGGAAAGAAAAGCCACATTCACTCTTGCTAAATTATGAGACCACATATCAAAGCATTGTAATTTAAAGCTGCACTAATTTGGAAAAATGTGTTTGTATGGAAAGACAGCTGCTGTGTGCCAGTGAGTGTTACAGTTACAGTTATTGAGAAGTGTTGAGAGCAGTCACTGTGGCTTTATCATGAGCTTCTCATGAGGGAAAATTACTTTTGGAGAGGAAATCCCCTCCTCTCTTGCTGCCTTCAGGGGCTGTAGAAAATATTCTTATCATAATTAAAGCCAAGTTCACATGAAAAATAAAAGTATGGTTACGTGTAACTGGTTTCTGTTTGCCACTTATGAAGGATAATGTTACCAACATCTTGTGTAATAAACCACACATTTGATTGTGATGTAATGGTTTGCAATTCTTCTCTAAAGAGTATTTTCCTAGAATAAAAGTCCATTAAAGCAAGCAAGAGAGTGAAAGTTAAAGGCAGCAGCAACAATAGTTTATTCGAATAAGTAACACTTAAAAGCTCATGAGGAGTACCTGAAGGCAACATGCATCTGAGAAGAGGAGGAGGAGCTGAGCCGGAGCTTGACATGTGGGAATGACTCACGTCTTTTACACATTCCTAGCATTGTTTCCTCCTCCTCCTCCTCCTCCTCCTCCTCCTCCTCCTCCTCCTCCTCCTCCTCCTCCCTGTCCTGGGCACGGAGACCAAGGATTTTCCAAGGCTGGGGAGATGGTGCGGATGATGGCGCAAAGGAGGAGAAAGATGACTCGCATTTTCCGCTTTTGCCCATTAAAGTAATTCTCTCTTTCTCCAGCTGTTTAAATAAGAGCTAGTGTTGTATACGTTAAGCTGTCTTTCTGGGTTTTGTATAGCTTGCCTGTTTCATACAGAAAAGTGCTATGCCTTTCTTATGAGATGTTCGAAGGACGGAGCATGAGATCAAGATAAAGCGACAACCCATTTGGAAATGTTCATTTAGGCACATTTTAAACTAGTTATCTGTCCTAATTATTACAAAATGACAGTATATTGTGACAATGTGTATACAGTGGCTTTCCAAAAGTTCCAGTAGTTTCAAGAAAATATGGCAAAGTCAGTCATTGAAATCCGTGACTGAAATGTTGGCACAAACTGTTTTAGCATCACAGTCACTCTGATACAAATGGATGTTAATGCAGTAAAGTCACACACAGTGAAGGTAATGCAATCTGAGAAAGTGAGACAGAGAGACAGTGCGCCATGAGTCAGGGTCGGTAAGAGAAGTAATGAAGTCAGAAGTGACTCACATCAGAAGCTGAGTTGAAAATAAGGATGTTGTCCCCAATGATGAAATAGAAAAAAATATCTATTTAATGAAAAGCAAATGTTACTTGTATCTAATATGGAAGTAAAAGTTATGGAGTTTCAATCTGAATAACTTACTCACACACAATTTCTAGATAATAAAGATTTGTTTTCCATTGTCATACAAACATTCTTGCTCTCTCAAGAAACCAGGTAATCATCTATTTTAGAACTGGAGAAATATCTGTCTATACTTCAACTTAATAATTACAATACGCAGAAAACATGGCAAGTGTCTGTCGGGATAAGTATATTTTTCAAGCAAGACACTGCTACTCTTACTCGATAAGATCCATCCTTAATATCCCATTTGAAAACTCAACTGAGAATCACAAGAACTGAACCCGGGTCTCTGTGAAGAAGAATTTTGAGATGTTACATTATGAGTTGTTTTATATCATCTGAACAGGGGTGGAACATAGACGATCCTACTCAGAAGTTATCTCACCTTTGATTCTTTCAAATGTACCCAATATGTGAAGATACTCAATAACAGTGAATAGTCCTGTCCATGGCCTCAGAAACTGAGGTCAACTGTGGCTCTCTCTGGAGTGACTGAACTGAATACTTTTTTGAATAGATAAATGAGGGCTTTTATGCCATCAGAAAGCATTTTTAATACCCATTCACTCACTGTTGCATATTTGTAGATGATAAAACAATTAGCATACATGGCCTGTATAAGCAAGTCAAGGCCACATCACCATGCCTTTGTAACAAAAGGTAGGCTCATTTTGACCATTATAGTGCTTGCGATAACAGAAAGCATTCGGGTCTGGTGCATGCCAATTCAGCACATGACGCCTGACTCATCCCCTCTGCTCTGAGTCACTCCCTCCCTCCCCTGGTCCAGGATCTGTGGACACTTTACTCAAACTGGCTCCTTTCTCATAATGCTAACCCGCCACTGCACGGGCAGGAAGCCGGCCAAGGATGCAGACATGGCCCTTCTGGAAAGGAAGGGGCTGTTTTTATTTCAGTGGGTTTTTTCTTTGTGAAGACAAAGACTGGGTGTGATGATGGTGCGGAGAGAAGAGGGCAGGCGGCGGGTCATCATGAGGGACTGGACCACAGCCATACAACACGTCATGTTTTAAAACAGGTTTACCGAGGCAGATTGGGCGCTGGAGTTAGGTGAAACGGGTCAATGTCAGGAATGTGATAACAAGGTATTCCTTTACTCTTCAAACACCCCCCTCCTTTTCTGTGTTGTATTTTTGCAGCTTTGGGGCAACATCAAAGCAACAAAAAAAAAGCTGTAGCTAAGCTCATTATACAAATGAGCTTTGGGGCCTACTGCACACACCGAGCAGTTGACATGTGAAAGATGATACCATAAGTGAAAAGGTAAACAACTCTAATAAGGAGTGAGTGTCTCATTGGTCACAGAGGCTTCACTAGTGTATTTCCCACAGCACATCTAACACTCAAGAGCTTTGAAATGTTATTGGATTCAGCATGTTTAGCCACGTCGGCAGCATGGCTGTAAGGTGATACAGCTCCTCCAAGCTGAATTATTTTAACAACAATTAGAGGAAGTGACATCAAATGTTGTAACACTATTCATGATCCCCAGTTGGTGAATCAAAAGTACATTGATGATTCCCTGGCATTCATCTACCATCAGGTTGAGATTTTTAGTTTTTTAAGTAAAACAACTATTTCATGAAGATTAGTACAGATATTCATGGTGCCCAGAGAATAAACCTTCTCTTTTTCTTTTCCCTACTGGAATCAATTGGAATACCGTAACCCCAACAAGATTGACGCAGTATTTTGTCGAAATGCTAACATCATCATTGTGAATAAGTTAGCATGTTTCTGTAAGCCTTTAGCTCAAATAATTGCTTTGCATATTTGGTCACAGGTCTGCTAGCATAGTTGAGTTTTGGTCTGTAGTCTTCTAAGAGTAGCTACACATTATTCACTCACTGTTTTAGAACTTCAAAATCCCTTCCTCATTTTACTTCGACAATACAATTATATCACTGCCAAAACTAGCTGGCATTTGATTAGCTTCCGGGTGGTAAAATGCCAATCTTTTATAACAACCTGTAAATTGCCAAAGTCCTCTCCACACTTCATCACCTGGCACAGCAAAGTTCTGAGAAACTGAACCTTTGCAGCGTGCATGTCAAACAGAAACCTATCCTCACATAAAATCAGTTTCATAGCAGTCAGGTATTGTGTATTATTAGCTCACGGTGTGCACTGCACTCTCCTGTGGGAACAGAACATCTGTTAGGGACATAAAGCTGTGACACACACAGCCATTATGGACAGGAAGTCTCAGCTGGCAAAAAGGAAATGGGCATTCGTCAATGGAAACAGGAAAGGCTCTTAATATAAAGTGAAAATAAATACAGTACTATGTTAGTAACTTGATACTTGGCATCGAAGCTAATTGGCCAGCTCCTTAAGACAAATAAGAACATACATTTGAAATTTCCAAGTGAATCATGACGTAAATCCGATTTACTAAAAACGATTTATGGCAGTCATCGACGGCCATTTTGTTCCTCATTTGAGGCAATGGGTGTTTCTCAATGTTGAGGAGGCTTGTTTGGTAGCACATGTACCTCCGAGTTGCTTCAGAAGCGAGGCAAGAATCCTTCCTAGCCTCGGAAAACGAAAAATTGTGGAATAGGCTAACAGGTGTGCGTCGCATATGCGAGGCCTTGCCTTAAATGGAGCGCGATTTCCGCCAAAGATTTGGAAATTGGTCCGTGCGCAAAGCATTGAGGGGATTTTAAGACCGCAGAGTCTACACATGTGCAGCCTCGAAATTTCCCACAACGAAGTACGCCGGCCTCGGTAGAATTCCAAGTATCCTGGACATTGGAACAGTCCTTCGGCGGCACTCGATGGCGTAGTATCCTTGAAATAGTGGCTCTGGAGCAGCTTTCCTCGACATTGAGAAACACCCAGGCCGTTTCTCAATCTCGAGGATACTGGCTTGGTAGTCGCGTGCTTCCAAGTCACTTCCTTCAGAAACGAAGCAAGTATACTTCCAAGCCACGGCTTCGGAAAACGAAGAAGAATGGAACAGGCTAACAAGTGTGCCACTCTCTCTAACGGTTTCAACATAAACTGTACCGAAAAATAAATACCTCACGATGTCTCTTTAATTATGAACTTGCTTTACTTTCACGAAACACATTTTTGGTGATAACAAATGTAACCAAGTAACATATTTACCAATACATGTTCTACGCCACTACATACTTACATTTAAATGTGTGCTGCGTCGGCTCAGCCATTCTCCGCAAGGGTTTTTGAAATTGGTCCGTGCGCAAAGCATTGTGGGGATTTTAAGGACGCGAAGTCTACCCATGTGCAGCCTCGAAATTTCGCCCAAACCAAGGACGCGGCCTCGGTGGAATTCCAAGTATGCTGGACATTGGAACGGTCCTGCTGCGCCACTTGATGACGTAGCATCCTTGAAATATTGGCTTGGAAGCCAGTATCCTCGCGATTGAGAAACGGCCCCAGAGTGGGAACATCCTGCGACGTGATACAGTGGGCCATTGTTTCCCAAAGCTGAGTACAGCCAAGTGAATGTGAATGTGCCACAGAGCGCAAAGTAATTTGTGTCTCTTTCTCCAGATTCTGGTAATTTACAGCAAAGCTGCTTAATGAACCTAACAAATCCAAATCTGTTTGACTGCAAATCTACTTTAATTGAATAATCTTTGGCACAAACGTGATACAGCAGATGAGCTTAATAGTTATTTTTAATACAGTAGACTTCAAAACCAGGCTGTTAAAATTCAACAATTCTTCCTAATGTTACAAATCACAAACTGGAAATGGAGCATTGAGTCAATACAAATATATATATTTATATATACTACCATTTGGCAATTTTGAGACACACCATCAAAGTTATCTTTTAAACACCTGAAAGTCACTGTATATAAAACTACTTAAACTTTAAGAGGGACCATTTTCTCTAAATATTTTTCATAGCTTGAGCTACGGAGAGACAGATTCTGTATATGATGAACTAAGAAACTAGGGCAATGGTCCATAGTGTATTTAAGTTAGATTTTATATTTCAAATATATTCCAGCATGTTATGAACCTATCCAAACAAACCGACTGCCATGGTGATGTAAATACGTTTATTGAAAACACAAACACTTTTACACACAGGAGAAAAAAATTAATGGCACATGTGTTTCTTCAACAGAGTATAAAAACAGAAAACATTTATTGGATATGGTGAACGCACGGATACATTTTGTCTTTGTTTAGAACATGTCTGATAATGCTTTAGATATTGTTTGTGAATTGTTTGCATTTGCTATAAATGGACATAAAGACAGAACAGGAGCGATGAGTGACAGAAAACTGTGTCATGTCCTACCAATTGATTTATAAAACAAACTACAGCTATATGACAGAGTGTAAAAACAATGTAAAACAATAATAAATAAATATGAGTCCCTATATCCCCTTCACATACATCAACTTAGAGAAGTAATAAAAGATGTTTAAAAATAAATTGGGAGGACAGATCGGCAGGAACATTCACCGTCAGGGAGCAGCCTCGAGACACGGTCCAATTATCTGCGGCAAAAGACACACTCATTATTCATTCCCAAAGAAATGTGATAATAATTGAACACTGGTGAAACAAACTAAAAAGCTTGAAAAAAGATACATGAATCTGCAGGTGAAACTGTATGTCTACTCGACTTATTGATTTATGTCTGACTAAGAAAGGGATATTAAAGCTTACTCAAAAGCCAATACAAAAAAAACGAAATATGATTGTTCATTAGATGATGCAATAATGTAAAGTAGGGCTGGGCAATATGTTGATATTATGTCAATATTGTGATGTGAAGCTAAATATCTATATGCATGTTGCATATTGTAATAGCTCATGGGACTTTTCATGTTTTTTAAGGCTAAATAACAATAAAGTATTTTTCTAAACTTCGACAGTTACGGCCCGTCCACACAGCGGCTTTGGAAAAAGCTTGCCGGCGGGCGTGTCTGAAGCTCGACCAACAACCAATCACATGAATCTCCCGCCCCTGACACACAAGCAGCAGTTTGATTGGCTAGAGCTTGTACTGGCATATGATTTGATTGGCTGACGCTTCCACCGAAAGCTTCAGAAGCTTCAGAAGTTGAACATTGCTCAAATTTTGCAGCCTGAAACGCCAGGAAAGCTCCGCTCTGCTTCCCACAATGCAGTTCGGCGAACCCCATTCAAAGTGAATGAGAAGAAGCTTCCAACGCTGCTGTGTGTCATATATTATAGCTGTTTTATTATTTTCCTTTACCCACTTAGCCAACATAACTAATGATTATGTATTACAAATGTTGCTGTTGGCCCAATGACCCGGACTCAAAACTGGCCTCAGACTCTTTTCAACTCAAAGTCAATGGAGGCCAAAAAAAAAAATCGAGATATTTGATCAGAACTATTGTAACATTTTATTTTCTCTATATCAACCAGCCCTAATGTAAATTGATCATCTGCAACTCTAAAGTCTACTCGAGTCATGAAAGGAACAGCGTCTCTCACCTGTCCAGACGGTTGACCACGTCCCTCACAGTGTTGATGAGATTCTCGTGCTCCTGGGGGCAGCTGACGATGATGCTGTGGAGCTTCTTCATGTAGGAGTCGATGCTGTCCAGAGTGGGCGTCTCTCCACTCGCTGTAGGACAACAATGAAGGATATTAGTACTCAAATATAAGTACTTGGAATTGTCTTTTAGCTGAAAGATCCTCATAGGACGGCACAAACCGTTAAAAGTATATTTATTCATACCCACTAAATTGTCTTAACAAATCATGTTACTAAGTTATATTTACTTCTGCCGATAAAACCTTGAATAAGCATTTGTGTTTACAGCTATGGGCATTTTATATTTGGATATTTTGGACAATGCCAGAAATAAATATGACAATTTCCATCAGAATACGATTGATTCAAGCACAACACTACTGCTACTACTACTACTACTACTACTAGATGCTGTTGCTGCAAACACATCAAAGGATATCCCAGTAGTGCATTAACATATTTAATAGTGAGCATGTTTAATCACCGGTATATAACGTTTTCAATTGTAGTTAACCTTTGTAAAGTAAGTTAATAACTGGAAATGGCTCATTTACCGTGATGACAAATACAATCAAAGGAAAGCCTTCACTCGGAACAAGCTTTGATGTTATCAGTAATTAATTTATAGACACTTTCTTCTGAAGTGAAAGTGCCACAGAGCTTCCCCGAGGCTAGGTTTAAGTGGATTTTGCATCATCTTTCATTGTCAAGCTCTTATGAAATAATTCCGGTACTGTTTGCAGAATCCGTGTCTCTGCTGTGTGAGCAAGAAATTCAAATAGGTGTGGAGGAAGAATTACAAGGGAAAACCTGTGGGTGTGAGCTCAGCACGGGTTCTCTGTGTGCAGAAAACAAGTAGGAACAAAGTGAGAGAGCACATTCCTCAAATGTAAATAATGATAAGGTTAAAATTAAGAAAAGACCAAAGCCTGAGTACACGGTAAAAGTCTCTAAAAGAACAGCAAATGCACTCGAGCGGAGACGTTATGAACACTCCTACATTATCATTCATGTCTCAACTAATTAAAAATCTGACCTTGTTGCAAATAGTTTACTACAGTATTCATGTCAAGGGATGCATTACTGGTATGGAGTATTAAGACAAAAGTGGTTTATATTGTGCACTGATCAATATAAGCAGGCCCAAGAGCCAAATTGCTCACTTTGAGAGATAAAAGAAAATCAATTTCATTTTTCCCACACACAGCAGAATGTTGATTAAAAACAAAATATTTATTGTTGTGAGTTTCCCAAAACGAATGCTCTTATTCTAGACCGTCGTGACAGAGGAGACATTAACTCTCTATCAGCAAATATCTGACTAACTCAGGAGGCTGCAGTTGTGCCCGCCTAAATGAGTCGTCTAGGATAGTGCCGAGTCATTCATCTTTTTATTGAAACAAAAGAAGAACAACAAATACAAAAATGACTATCTCAAAATGTCACTTGTTCCAAATTAGGGTTAAGATAAAGGTGGAATAACCCTTACATATATCTCAAAAAGTGAAAGGTGCTAGAAAAATCTCCTCGGATAGGACGATCAAACATGTTTGTTTTTTTTAGGAAGAATGCCTTTTTTCATGTTTATCCTGTTCACATGACAAGCATTTTATTACGAATACTTTCACATAAAACGTGAAAACTATGCAGCGAAAAATCTTCGTAATTTTCAGAAACAAGGTCGATTTTTCTCCGTTTTTTTCATCAACCAATCACGTTGTACGAAATGGGTATAAATGCATTTTTTTTTTTGATTTAAAAAACAACTAAATGCTGTCCTCAAGATGGTTAACTTTGCTTCTCATTTCAACCTTGACAAAAGCAGCGCATGCAAGAAGCACTTCCATTAACTTCCATGATAAAAGCCTGACACATTATGAGATATTTAAAGTCAAACTTTTCCCCTGTTCCCCAGTTTTTTTGTGCCATGTTTGAAACTGGGATTCAGAATACCATTATTAGTCCCACAGAGGGGAAATGTACAGTTACAGCAGAAAAGAGCCAAAGACAGCTTAATGTTACCTAAGAAGCATGCATAAAAAAGTATTAAAGATACAACAATTATAATAAAAAAAGTTACACAATTTACAAATTATACATCCTGTAACAGTTCTGAGTATTTAGCAGCCAGACAGTGATATGGGTCCTCACCTGGCAGAGGCACGGAGGAGAAGCTGGAGGTGAGCGCCTGCCGCAGGGTCTCCAGGTGCTGGTGGAGCAGCCCGTTGCGTCCCCTCTCCTGCATCACGTCGCCCTCCAGCCTCTCCACGGCGCCGCGCATGCTCTCCACGTGTTTCTGCAGTGCGGCGTTACGCTCCTCGTACTCCATGTTGGTTTTACGCAGCTGCCGCATCTCAGCCTCGCGCGCTGTTGGACACAAACACACAGAGAAAGAGGGGGACACAGCGGCATTCATATTTAATCTGCTTGAGAGAGGTGTGTTCTTTTCAAAGTTCAGAGCATCGCTGAGTTTGTGGAAGTATTCTGGGAGCACTTTTAAACAAAGTTATCTTGAGGTAGCCATGAACACGTTTAGAAACACTTACGGCCCGTCCACACTACAGCTTCAAAAAAAGCTTGGAGGTGGGCGTGTCTGAAGCTTGGGGATTTTTTGCGAGCACCGCAACCAACAACCTATCACATGAATCTCCCGCCCCCGACATACAAAGCAATAGCAATGTTAACACTACGTAAACTGGATATAAAATCCCCAAACAGGCGAAAGCCTACCAGTTTCACCC
>CALSBZ010006684.1:1585342-1599187 GCA_943591055.1 Gobionotothen gibberifrons
GGGGGGGGGAGTGTGTGGGAGAGAAACCTTGGTGAGATGTTTGCAGACCATTATCATGCACACAAACCTATATAACACACTACAGGAAAGGGCAAACTCCAGTCTTTTCAATCTTACTGTGAATGTTTCAAAAATGATCATTCCCTCTAATATTGTGAATTATATCGCAATTGGAATATCAGACAAAAATGTTTGTATTAAGTCATTTATCCAACCCTCATTGACACATGATTCGTCACAGTTGTTTTCTCAGTCTGGATCTTCCTCACTGACCTGCTTCTCCTCGGGGGGCAGCTTGCTCCACTCGTTGCCCAGCATCCTGGTGATCTCTGGGAAGGGCACGTCCGGACGCTCGGCCCGAAGCTGCTCCCGTCTGTCGTTCATGAAGCGGACGTAGCCCGTGAGGGGGGCCTTGGGTGCGTTGCTGTCCTTCATCGGCTTCTTCCTCTTCCTCCCCTTGGTCCAGTTGCCACGTCGGGGCTTCTGCAGAGACGACAAAAACAGAGATGTGTTTAAGCTTCAGGTAGCAGTCCTGTGTGTTATGTAACGGCAGGACATTCATTGGAGTTTGAATCGGAAAGCATTGTCATGTGTTAACAGCGAGTCCAGCTCTTACCTCGTCTCCATTTCTCTGGCCGTTGTTGTCGGCGTTGGCTCCAGGAGAGGCGGTCTGCTCCTCCATGACCACGATGACTACGGTGAAGATCTGGGGGAAAAAACAGAGGGAGATGTTAGAATAGGAATCTTCTCAAACCAGTAGGATGAAAGCTCGACGTGAGACAAAGGCATTGTTCTGAAAGTCACAAGTAAATCTCAATTATCGCAAAATACGCCCTCTTTTATTGACCAACTCATAGTATTTGTGCTCAAAGAAAATATCTATTCTTCTGTATAATTTTTTCCAAATGGGCTCAGTGACATAGAATTTATTTTCCATGGTTCTTTCCTCCAGCTTGATTGGAGGCTGTTGGATTGTTTCAAATAAAGTGGATCTGGCACATTAAGTGTTGACTTGAACAAATAGCATTAATGTTAGTGATTCAGGAAATGAAAAGAAAGTCATTTATTTGTGGCCAGCTTGCGGGAAGGTATTACGTGTTTTTAATTCAAAAGGCAAAAGTCCAAGTGAAGTCACCACTCATGAGTCATTGGCTCCAGTCTGGTTTCAAGTCTTCATTTTTTTCCTCATCTCTGGTTAGAGCTACAAACTTTCCTGCCATATATGATCTTGAAAGGTCGTCCATTAGTTAAGGTAAGGCTCGTCACCTGGAGGAGCCAGATAAAAAAAAATGGAGACACACATTTTATCCCGATGAATGTGAATGAAGCACTTTGAGACAGGGTTTGAGCGAATCGCAGATTGTCGAATTTCAGTATTGTACGCTATCGCTTTTCCGCAAACTCCTGCCCGCTCCAAACGGGCTCTCGGCCAGTCACGCTTCCTCTAATAGAAATGTCTTGCTGCTATCAATCATCATTGAGCAATTGAATGAAACAAAACAACAACACCCCCACTCCTTAGATGCTATTTTAGCCTATTTTCAACAGGAGGAAGTAGCTGTTGAACTGTCACAGCTACATCTCAAAAATCTCTCTGGGAAATAAAATCTGTTCTCTAGCTGAACTTCTGTTCGAATTAAGCTTTCAAGAGAGTCGTGTTGTGGACCGATTTTCTTTTTTTTTACTAGAGTTATATCATAGCTTGAAACACATTTGTACTACTAATTACTTTTAGAATAATATTAGGTCAGTTATGAAACACAAAAAATCGAACAACTCTAAATTAATTCAGGAAGCACCTAATTCAAAATATACTGACTCAGGGCTCTTCCGGGCAAACAGCCCAGGTTGTGTTTTAACCTTTTGCCCCTCTTCTAAATAACTACGTGGGAAGCAAGCCTCTGTATCCTGGATGTGGTTTTGCCCCCTGTCACTAAGTACTGTGGGAAAAGTCACAGAGGAATTAGCCGGTCTACCACAAAAAGCACTTTTGGGAAGAAAATGAGGGGGAAATTCCCCCAACAGCAGCATCAGTTAGGCAAGGTTTCTCTCTCATACTCTGTGATGCCTGAGGTCAGCTTCTAGTGACACATCAGAGTCATACAGATACTGACAAACAAAAGGTGTGTCACCTATTAAACAAACTGTACCAGCAGGTAGGGCTTTAAGATGCTGATGCTTAACTATGAACAAACACTCTGCAGCTAACAAACATGTAAAATACTTTATATTCCCAGTGTTTTGCTTCCTAAACCTCACAAATAAAAGCTATGCCATAGTACCCTCTGCTGGGTGAACGCACACAATACATGATACAATGATACATAGTTTAACGTGGACAGAGTAATATATCTCTACACTAAGTGCTTCACTGTTTCTTAAGTTCACTTTACACACAGAAAATGCGTTTATCTTTTTAGACTCCTCAAGCATTGCTCTGTATATTTAAATGATGATATGACTGTTTGCAAGCATTTCAATATTCCTATTCCAAGCTATGCATCCTAGAATAGGCTGCAAGAATTACAAGGCAAACATAGACCTACAAACTATGCTATCCTATACTTTAAATCCGAAAGAAATGGCTAAATAAAAGTAATTAGCACATGTTGTTGTTGTTATGTTAGCATTGAGCGTTGTTTATTGGTTGTAATAACGTTACTGTGAGGTCCTTAATGCTTCTGTATGAGCACCCAGTCAGCAGGGTTGAAAGCGTTGGTGTTAGCAAAGGCTGTGGTAAATATGGTAAGACAATATAGAGTCACACTCGTTAGTGAGTGGTCAGAATCTAATGTAACGTAGCAACGTATGTCATTTTAAATTGGCAGACGTTTAAATGTCGATGATATTCTCACAATTGGTGTGAGCATTTTTATTAGCTAGCTTCGGTTATACAAATAAGCTAATGTCAGTTTTAACAGCTGCGTAAAATGCGCTTTTCAGCATGTCGGACGGTCATTGACTGTCTTATATTAACCAACGGAAATGTTTAAAAGCAAAGACATATTGAAGATATCATCAGAAACAATCGTCTAACACTAGGATATTGGACTGATGTTCCTAGCTAGCGTTAGCACTCAGTTAGCAAGCAGTCAGCTAGCATACGGGCACCTAATTTTTTGCTGTAGGTTACATTAACTCGTCAAGATGAGATTTCATACTATGTTAACTGACATATTGAATGTATATTTATCAAAACCATCGAATGAAAACTAACCTTAGATAACGTAATCCGTATCTGTACCTGTGCAAATGATTTTCCTAATCAAAACAATACAGCAGCAGCCTGGACATAGAATCAAACCACATAGACAAGCATGTAGCTAAGTTTATACTTAGTACTGCAAAAAATGCTGCTATATTTTCCAGTATTTCCTAATAATGTATCGTATTTGTGTTTGTGCTTCTTTAGAAATGAAAATAGAGAATGAATCACAGAAACATCTGAAATGCATTGTAAATAGATACTGTAATATGTTGACTTTCACTGGATATATATGGATTCAACCTACTTATGGTACACACCAGAAACAAGAATATTATACAATTTAATTCAACATGATGTGCTTTGAAACGTCAATAGGAATCAACCAATGAAAACACAAATAACCCTACACAATTGAAACCAACACAAAGAAAGGAAAATTAATTTAATTAGAGCAAACTGATCTGGATATTCTACTTCTATGGCCCCTCGTTGGTCACCGTTTTCTTCGTGTGTACATAGACCAATGTCTTTAAGGGTGTTGCTGCCCCCTACTGTTAGTTTTACTAATTACATTTATCAAATGTATTTCCATAGTTTCAAGATTCAAGGCTTTTTTTTGTCATTCGTTCATAGCTACAGTGTAGTTATGTCGATGAAAATCTTAGGTCACAGGCTCCTCCAACAGTGCAACACAATACAACAGATAAATAGTGCAAATAAATACAATAAATAGAATATAAGTAGTCCCATAAGAGATACAAGTGATAACTAATTTGTAAATTGAAAAACAGGTGAATGTTATGGATGTTCTTAGTTCAGGTGTTTAACAGTCTTATGGCCTGTGGAATGAAACTGTCCCTTACTCTGGTGGTTTTAAACCTGATACTGTTACAATAGTAATCTCCCTTAGGGAATGTCAAGCTATATTTATAAGACATGAAAAAAAGACTATACATTTGGGCTGGGAAGAAGTATCAAATGGATGAGATTAGGACATTTTCATCTCATGTTGATGTACAGATTATTTAGGAAATAATTAGGCCAGAATCAGAGGTGGAAAGCCTTTGACTCTTTTTTTTTTTTTTTTTAATGTAAAGGGCATTCATTGAGGTCCATGTTGAAGCTGCAATTTGAAATATCTCTATCCGTCAAAGTGTTGGAGCTCTGCCAGGGCCACACAGACACACAGCTCACTTATAGCAACATCTACAATGCTGGAAACCCTGGGGTAAATCAACTCCTGCAAACAATTATATCCCTATCACATTTAAAACCCTCCATGCATTGGTCAATTATTTTATTCTTTTGAGGAGAACACACTGATGATTTAAAAAGTCCTTAAACACAGCCTCATCGTGTTGGGCTAATTGGCCTGTCCAAATAGGAAATTCGGTAACACATTAGATTCATCTTATGGACGTACACAGGAAAAGTAATTAAGCTCCAAACCCAGAAAAACCTCCCCTAACTTGAAAGATATAAAATGAACAAGAGAGCGAGAAGACTAACACTCTAATTCCAAATTACCAGATTGCAAATCAACACCCAGGCGGGAGTTACCTAACTGTGGCTGCAGTCTAATTGAAACTTTGATTGCAATCTTATTGCAATTACCCAAAGTTAATCCAACCCAATTCTCAGGCTCATTACACATAGGTTGGGTACATCCACAGTTCAGAAAGTTAAGTCTCCTTAACATTTCGTTTTTTCAAGATCTTGTTGACATATCAATTGCTTTGGATGTAATAAATGTTTTCCCAGAGAAATAACAAACCTCTGAACCATCATTTACTGTAATTAAACCCTTTAACTTTCAATTGATTCTGTTTTCCACAGAGTAGTTTATAGTTGGAAAAACTCTTATTCCACATGTTCTGATTGTGTCACATGCATTATACTCTAAAAGGTAAAAGATGGGTTTTATCACATCACAAATCCCTCATATTGTATATATTTTAAATATGTTATGGATCATTTTTATCGAGTTGTACGTATAATGAAGTTACAGCCTTTAGTCACATGTCTTGTGGCTGCATTGCATTCAGAGGCTGCTGTCAGTGAAAAATCTAACGTCTCTGGCTTTTCAACAATGGACATTTCCCTTCAACTCTGCAAATAGCAAGTCCACAAAGCCCACGCCAAAAGATGATATCTGGTATTGAGTTTTAAGATGGCTGAAAAGATTCTGCTATAAAATCAATTGAAGCTCTGAACTGTTTACCAATATTTATAATAAAGATCTCACCACAATGCAAGCAGCGAGAACTAAATGCTGGAAGCTATAAGGCTTTTTTCCTGCATGGGGATTTACTCACAATCACAACAACAGGTAGGCAAATTAGATATGATAATTTTCTGTTGAGGTGAACAGAGGAAAAATAAATCCTCTGCCAATAATATGGTAATCTGTACCAGCAGATATCTCATATTCTAGCTTTCCAAGAGTCATAAATTAATAAGTAGCATTGCCTGTGGATTCATGTTTGTCTCTAATTGGCTGACTTGGAACACAGAACTGAAGCAGGCCAACTGTTCAAATCCCAGCAGCAGCATGTCTGGCTTCGATTTTAACGTTGTTATTTTGTTGTTGTATTTTTTTTCCTTCCATTCAGCATCAGTGGTCACTGCATAGTATCAGAAGGCTGTGAAACGGAGAGCCAGGTTCAATCAGCTCCAAACTGGAGACTCTTCAGATCCCGGCAGGCGTCCAGCTGTCGCCTGTACGGTTATCCACCTGTCACGTCACGTCCAATCAGCCGCTCGCAGCCAGAGAGGTTCAGTGCAGAGGAAAGGGTTTCCTGCCGATGGCCCTCTGCGGGTCGGCCATATGTCCTTGCCAGTCGGCCTGTGTGGCCTGGAAAGTGACAACGTTGTGACACACACACTGCATGCATCAAGCCCTCTGCCTCAGGATATACACAATGATAATGCCACACGACACGTCAGGAAGGTGATGATAGATAATCATGGCAGTATTATCATCTGTGTAAAAAAGTATGCTAGTGAGTAAATAAGTGGGATGTGAAGTGAGTGTTGAGCACTGTTCATTTGTATTGTTTTAAAGACTACATTCTGGTGCAAGCTGCTATTAATGGAACCAGTGTCTATTAGCCGCTTTCACACCAAGTACTTTGCTGTACTTAGTGCTTAGTACCCCCATGGAACTAAAGAGCAGATCGCGTTCACAACGGAATAAGTTCCCTGAGGGAAGATTAGGCAAATGAAGCCGCTGACGTCACTTCTTCTTCTGCTTTGGGTTTACTGGCAGGCCGCAACCAACTTCACGGCGTATACTGCCACCCGAAGTCCCTGGAGTTGGGGACTGGCTTCAGTAGAAGCAGCTGGGACTCCCAGCAGCTTCTACTGAAGCCTTCCGAGTAAATCGCCAGAACGTCGACACCTCCTCATCTCCACCGCTCCCATGTTTTTTTTTGTGTTGCCATAAGTTATTCTCTCTCCGTTGGTGCGCGGGGCTAATGCTAATAATACTAATGCCAGAAAATACAATAGCGGCTTCACAAAACTTTTCAGAGTTTTACGGGGCGTGGTTTGCAATTCGCCCAGCCAATGGAAATGTGTACTTTTTTATGCCCAGGATAGTACCACCTCTCTAGCAGGCACTAAAAATGGGGGTAAAAGTTCCCGGCACTAAGTACTATTTTTGGTGTGAACGCAAAATAAGAGGTACTAACGGAACTAAACGGGAAAAGTACAGGGAAAAGTACTCCGGTGTGAACGCGCCTAATTGTCACCAAAGATATACATCAAATATGTTATTTTCAATCACTTTATAATAGTATATTGTTTATATTTGTTCATGGTTTTCTGTCTGATTGGGTTGGTTAGCCTTTCGTTTATTTCAAACCATGTAACTCATAATAGGGTTAGGGTTAGGGTTAGACAAAAACAGAACAAATCCAATCAACTGTACACATACAGCAAACTCTAAGCACACACATTTGAATAATAACTATAAAAATTATAAATACATATTACATCTACGAAAAGTGTAAGGCAGATACTGGGAATTGGTTTGTGATTTGATTTGAACTCAGTTTGGTTTCTGATTGCTTCTCGTCTCTTTGGCTCCTTTCTGTTTCTCTCTGTATTATGGATCAGGCTTTAAAACAGAAAGATTTAAAAAGACACACCATTTAGATACTGTTTTATAGAGATGAATACAACATTAATTGTGTATCTCTTCCTCCTCACAAGAAACTAAATGGAATATAGAACAGAACAGAAAAGGATGAGATACTCTGTTGTCGGGAAGAAAATCAAAAGTAAATGTTCCTTTTTTCCACTGGCAAGCAGTATGAGGGTGTGGTCGGATATACTTTTGTGCGCATAACATTATGATTGTTACATTGGGTAATGATGATGCCATCTGCTTGTATGAGCACTGGTGGCACATCAGTTGAACACTGACACAAACATAGAATGAAATAAAGGTCATACAAGCACACAGCGAGCTATAGAGCAGATCATTGGCTTAGCTTTTTTTCTCAGCTGCATTCATTTGGTTATTGATGAGAATAAATCTGCAGTCCCTTCATGCTTTAAGATAGGTAGTTAATATTTATACCACTGTGTGTTGTTTGAACACAAGGATGTCAACATATGCTAAGTAATGCATGTGTTCGCTAAGTTAATGACCTCATCAGCATAACTGGTTATGGTTCAGTGTATGATGTGAATATGGCAGCATATTAGTTCCTCTTCCTTCTCGTGCACAAACACAAAGCTGTGAGCTTTGCTAGTACCACAGAGAACACAAGCTCAAAGGGCCTAAGGACTTTTTGTAGCATCTTGTTGCTATGCAACTGTCTAATTACACTTAGGTAGCTAACCTGAAGAATGAAAGAGGGATGATGTTGATATATAATGGGATGGAGATGAATGAGTGGGAGTATTTTATGCTGGGAGAACACGCTGTGGAGACTTTTTCTTTTTCTTTCCCAAAAACCTGTTGGGATGGGCCGCAGAGGGCTGAGACGTTTAAAGGGGCCCTATTATCCATTTTTCAAGGTTCATATCTGTATTTCTACTAATGTTTAAATGCTGTAATGTTACAAATCTCTTTATTTTTCTCATACTGCCTGTGCTGCAGCATGTAAGAACCCAAAAACAGCACACCAGCAGATTTCAGCGATCTGTACACCCTTATTGTTGGAACTTCTGAGTGAAACTACCTGGGGGAAGAAAGGGATCATACTGTATGTAATCATGACCACAATGGGTGACCCTGGAATATCTCCCAAGCTGTCATTATCCTCATCTCCCGATCCATTTTCATCAGAGCGATTTGATTCCTCTTTCTGCTCACAAAGTCTGGCATTCATGAAGAAATAGCAGAAAAAGATGACTATCACACAGGTGATTGACATCTAAAAATAAAAAATAAATACTTTAATGAATTTAAGTTTATTTACTAATCATTTACTGTACATGGTGTTATTAGCCACAACGGACAGTATTGACTTTCTGGAGTCTTGTGCATGGATACCTTAAACACAATTTATACATTGCTATTTTAGTACACACCAAATAAATGAGATGTATGTTCATTAGTGTGCTTCAGAGTTATTAGTAAGCAGAGCCGGGTTAGCCTTTCTTCATCGTGTTCCTACACCTACAGTACCTGCTGTTATTTGACCTTTAATGTTATGAAGATGTGACTGATTGAGATGTGAATTTAATGCGATTCACTGCCCTGTATTATGCTCTTTTATATTTTTCAGCTTAATTATCATCTCATTCTGTTTGTGTTTTCTACACAGTGAACAAGACTTCATACATTTTGTATCTGCATCTTAGATAAGTAAAGACGCCTTGCTAATCACTGCTGGAATAACATTTCCATATGAAGCAGGTGCATAAGTTCAACAGCAATGCTGAGAAAAGTAGGTACACTTATACAACAGCTCTGAGAGACAAAATGAATCAAATACTTCAGAGGCAATGCCAAGAATAAAGAACATGTAATTGGCGTTTTGTCAGAATAAAGGAAATGTATGTCTTAAAAAAAGGAGACAACCGAGGGAAAAATAAATACATCTGAAGACCATTTCTTCACGCTATAAAGCCTTTTGGCAGCACATATTTTCACAGAAACACCCAATGGAGGCAGATTAAATAAAACAGATGAGACCTTTTATGCGAAGCAACCCAGATTTCCAATGATGGCTCGAAAGTGACTAGACTGCCCTTTGTAAATGACTAAAGAGGCGAGAGAAGATGACAATGGATAATAACTTGATGTATGACGCTTCGGCAATGAGCTTTAAATGTCTTATCTAAATTCATACACAATGACAGCGTTCGTGCCCAACCATGTCACGTTTATCATTTTCCCTGCACCGCCTGGCAGATAATGGACAAAAGAGAATCAATAAGTAAGAAAATCTTACTGAGTGAACCACGGGATGATAGCAACGAGAGCTGATGGATGCACCCTATTCTCACGCATGCTGTATTGACTTTGTGGAGGATGGTTATGAGCCTTATTCACAGGGTTTATGCAACTCTGCACACCACACTTTGCATTGGGTTATGAGGGAAAGAGGAAACATTTATGCAATACTCTTTACTTCTGCATATATTAGATCTTTTAAAGCAGACCATGCATCTTAAGTCTAAATAAAGGCATTTAAGTTTACTCTGGGCCCCAGGATACAAATATATAAGAGAAAGGTCCCTGTTACCCCATTCACACCAACCGTGTTTCAGGGCCGGTTCGGAGCTGGAGCTTGAAAAGCACCGGGTTTTCCTGTTCACACCGCAGAGGAGCAGCCTCTTAGCTCCAGAATCCGGTTTGTTTCAAGCACCAAAAAATTGTCCGGCTAGAGCAAAAGCACCGCATACGTCACGCTTACGTCGAGGCGGGGGCAGGGGCAGGGGCAGGGGCAGGGGCAGGGGCAGGGGCAGGGGCAGGGGCAGGGGCAGGGGCAGGGGTGGGGGACAACAACAACAAAAAGCCCGCGTTTTATCCAGTTTGTACACAACGATGGAGAAACTTGACAAGCAGCAGTGGTCCACTGAAGAGACCAGCTACCTACTGGGAATCTGGTCTTCCGAAGAGGTACAGAGGAAGCTGGAGCACAATCGGCCATTGTTGTTGTTGTCGGTGTGAGCTGTGAGGGGTTTCCGCGCGGTTTGGCTTTATGAAGCAGGCACGCAAACGGTTACGTCTTGACGCAAACGATGACGCAATGACGCAGCACCAGTCGGACTTGGGCGGTGTGAAAAGAGCCGGAGCCAAACCGAAGAACTGGTTCTGAACCTGAAAAGCTCTAGCACGGAGCTTGAACCGGAGTTGCGTTGGTGTGGATGAGGAATATGAGTTCCACTGATTTGCCCTTTCAATTTTGTTACACTATATGCTGGAGTTATATACATTATATATATACACACAATTTAAGAAAACAACGATGTACTGGATATTGTGCATTAGACAAGCATATTAAAATTTTTCAAACAAAAATACGAATCAATGAAGTTTAACCTTGGGATATTGATGGCCACGTTCAAAGATTATGTCCAAAAGATGCATTGTCTGTTCGAACACACATTGAAGAAAAATAACCTTCTCT
This sequence comes from Gobionotothen gibberifrons, assembly GCA_943591055.1. Classification (NCBI taxonomy): domain Eukaryota; kingdom Metazoa; phylum Chordata; class Actinopteri; order Perciformes; family Nototheniidae; genus Gobionotothen; species Gobionotothen gibberifrons. Next base: position 1,596,143 of record CALSBZ010006684.1, read on the forward strand.
AATGGATGGATTTTTCTTAGTCAGCATGCCAAACCTACTTTGGACCGAACAGTCGTCAACAAAACGGATCCAAGCAAGTTAAAATAGTTCTTAAATGTCTTTTAGGTATGCATACTTGTAGGGAGATACTGTATCAGAAAGGTTAGATCAAGTACGCAGAGTTAGCTATATAGATGGACTGGACTCCAGGGATGCTGGAGAAATATAACATTGTCATCTTTAGCACCAAATTTGACTTTTAGCTGCAAAGATGGCAGCAGGTAACAAGGATTTTATAAATGGTTTGAGGTATAAAACCACTTACTACTGAGAAACCTTAAAGAAGGTAATTACTCTGATCAAATACAATTATTAAAAGGCCAATTCATCTTGTCGAAAATACTTTTACTTTTTAATGTGGGACCCACCTATATAGCAACAGCTTGACAACTTAATTTGACTAATTTTAGCAGGGTCTTTTTATGAAAAAGTAGAACAAATTGAATTGTAGCTTGTATTCCCATCACGAACATTGTGGCTGCTGTGTGGATTGTGACTTTGGAGTGCATTCAAACCTGATGGCTCGCTCGAAGCAGCAGACAAACTCAATCACTTGTTTGTGCCATGTTTTGTGGAAAAAAAGATGAGCTAAAGGGGAATATTAATGAAGGAGAAACTCTGAATAGTGTGTTCATTTTAGTCTGAAATGAAGTGTACAGGAAAAAAGGGAAAAAGACAGATCCCTGTGCTTTTGTTTTTAATTTCATAAAAGGATTTCAAATGGACGAAAAATGCAGTCAATGTTTTACCTTTGATAAATGTATGTTCAGTTCAATTATTCAAGCAGCATCTCCAGGAAATGGACTAGCGTGAAACAGTTTTAGTTTAATAAATTCATGACATTCTTGGGGAAACACATTTTTATGTATGAAGCAACAAGCTGCTCATTGTGGCTGTGACCAATTCCAGTCATGGATGTCATGTTGGATCAAAGAAACGATTACATTGCATCGCTTTTTGCATTGCTGTGTGTCTCTGTGTGCATTCTATTGAACAACGACATAACTTGAGCTGTTACAGTATTTTCCGGCATGTGACCACATCAGGGGAATTGTCACAGCTGCAATAGGTAGATGTGTTTGAACCTGATGTTCTCATTCACCCGCTCCTCTCCCCTGGGTGATGGGCAGGTTGGTTATGGGATATCGGCAAGGTCACCAGATGTGAACTCTTGTCATACATGTATCTGCACTTTGCGGTGTTACATGTATTTGCACTGCAGCAAAGGCAAACATGCCTGTGGCTTGAGGGAATAGTGGTACGTGTCCATCATGTCCTTCATTGACATGATTGACATGATTGACATGATTGACATGGGATGACAAAATATGTCCTTTTATTGCTTGACCAGTTCACATAACAAACATTGAATTTCATGTGACATGTTTGATGTGCAGCCTATGCATGGACCCGTACTGTGCACACATAAATGTTCAGTCGGTATGTGAATTTGTGTTTTCCTTAGGTTTAACTCCAACACTTGGCTTGTGATATTCCTAATGTTTGTACCATTGTGTAAGCATAGACAGCTGGCTGCATCACAAGCAGGATTGTTCATACTGTATGCCTTCATGCTTTATGTGTAACTGGAGGATTAAGATAAGACTGCCGGACACATTTACATTTATTTTGGTCTTATAGTTTTCTTGAAAACATTTACACATCTAAAATTAGTTCTTCAAATCCCCACTACTAAAGATTAATCTTGATTTTTTAATCTACACAACTGCTGAAATCCGAGCAAAAATGCGAAACAGTAACGTCGTTAATATTCAGTAAAGCTGAGAAAAACGTCAGGGTCAGGTAGAAATTCTCAATGACTCGCTTTCATATTACACAGGGTCATTTGATTCCTGTTGTATATATTGCTACTAGGTTACAATAAATAGTTGCAGTGAAGGCCAGACTAAAGTATCACTATAATAACACTGGATTTGTCACGAACGAGCTGAGAACCAAAATCCAACACACGGGAAACCAGGGAAAGTCGGTAAGCAGCTTTATTATAAAGTGTCTCACTTGAAAAGTTCTGATATGAGATAAACCGGCAGACAGTTGGCAAAGGGCTGGTCGGGGACAGGCGAGGGTTCCAGGAGTATAGGCAAGACGGGAGACGCAGGGACAGGCAGGGTCAGGAAACAGGCGAAGCAGGCTGGTCAGGGACAGACAAGGTCGAAACCGGGAGAGCAATCTGGGAGGTAATGCGGGAAAGAACTGCATGCTGCGAAGTACGATCTGGCACTGAGGTGAGAGTGAAGGGGGCCTATAATATATACTAATAATAATAATAATAATGCATTTTATTTGTATAGCTTTTCACAACTCAAAGAAGCTTACTAGTGGAGCTAATGGGTGTAACAGAGTATGAGAGAGAAACAGGGTGTGACTACCAGGTGACTAAGGTGGCTGAGAAATGCTAATGCAGAAAATAGGTGAGTGAGGGAGCAGACTGTGACAGGATTGGCATAAAACCTATGCCAAGGCCTTTGGTGCTTTCATATGCTCTTTGGATTGGGCCATTTCCCATGCAGTGACGTTATTCTTCCGACTTTCTTGGGTTTATGAGCTTCAAGTCGTAATGTGGAAACCTTGTGGACACTACAAAGAAGATGTGTTGTAACTGCGTGTGTTTAATATATTTAGCTCTTTCTGATTGGTTGTTCTTTGAGGAGATGTTCAACTGAATATTCCTAGCACGTGGCTAAACTTGCTAAACCATAGCCCCATATAAAATACCTTATGTGAAGCCAATATAACATTTGCAACTATTTAAACTTTTCACTAGTCAAACCGACACAACAAAAAATCGCCACTTGCATGATAAATGTATGAAAATGATCTGGTTAAGCCATCCTTAAAAAAAATGGTTACATGTGGTTAAACTTTGCTAGCTAACACATAGCCAAATACAAAGACAGATGGTAAATTAGTTGTTTATCTTGACACGACACTAAATGGATGTCACAATTGAACGGAAGACCAAAATGCAACACACGGAAAACCAGG
>CALSBZ010006684.1:1604187-1622228 GCA_943591055.1 Gobionotothen gibberifrons
AAAGTGCATTTTGCATGATAGGTCACCTTTAAGCTATTCATCCATCGAGACAGATATCACAGCTAAAAAGTTTAAGAAATGACATTAGAATAGTGTTTCTGGATATCAGGATTTGGAAGAAACTAAATGATGATGATGTAGGCCTAGTACCAATGCTGCTGTGCTAGTGCGTTGGCATACTGTCGGAGCAGCAGTTTTTTGTAATTAATCGTGGTTTATCTGATAAAGTCACAAAGGTTTCAGCTTCTACTAGGTGTACATTTATCTTAGAATATGGATACTAAACCCCAGGAACATGATTCATTTATCTAGAAAGGCTGATAAAAGGGTTGCTCAATGAGAGATTACATACATTCACAGAAGCGAGTGGAGGAGGAGACATCAGGACTTTATTGTGTTTGAAGACTCTCTGTGTATGAAGGCCTCAAGGCTCCGGCTATGTCTCCTTACCTGTGGGGGACAGTTATTTTAAACATCGTCCAATTCAGAGCATTTACTTTACGTGACATTGGCCAGGGGATGTACATAAGAAGTCATTGTGATTTTGAGACAGGAGGGCCATTAGGTGCAGTATCATCACCAAGCGCACATTTCCTTCTGTAGCTCCAAGGATATCATGTCAGACTTATCGCTGAACGATGAATGAGCGGGAGATAAAAAGTCCAGACACACGTGATGGCTGTGCGACAAATGCATTAAGGCACTAAAAAGACCGGCCTTTGTTCAACTGACTGGGAGAGCTGAGCGTAGCGGAGGGCGACCGGAAAATGGAGGCAGCCTTTGCTAAATAAGTCTGGGTAATCCATCAGATGCCAGGCCTCATTATGGCTGTGGGTACAGCATGAAAGAGAGCCCTTTATCTGGGCTTCCTGTTCTTATTAGTAGCACTCAAGCAAAGTAAAGTAGCTGTACCTCCTCTACCAACCCCCCCATGCCCACCTCTGGGGGGGGGGCTGCTGACACAGAAGAGCAAAGTCATTCCTGGGCCCGCGTTCCCTGGCCAGGTCTGTCTGCAGGCCTGCCAAGTTGTGAGGATGAGTGTGTCTGTGTGTTGTCTTTGCATACAAGTGTGTATGTGCACACAGACACAAATATCCGGGGAAGCTCAATAGTCGCTGTCGGAAACCTTTTGCCAGCTGCAGCACATCCTCCCCTTCTCTGACGGTAGCCAAATCCGAAATGGTTGGAGCTATTTTGAGCACATGGTGACACACAACAATGAAATCATTTCAGCAGACCAGGTCTCCCAATCATGGGGTGCACCATCTGCATAATGCAGCATTTAAATAAATATATTCTAAGTAGTGTGAACTATACAGAGTCTTGCCTGCGAATCTCACAGAGGCTTGTTGTGTTAAAAAAGCGAACTTGCACTAAGCTAGTGTGCCTATACTCATCTTCCTCAGCTGACATAAGTGCCGAGTGTGACAACAGGAAGAGGAATGTGCCAATCCAGGATGATAACCCACACCACAGTGTGGGAGAATAACACCTGGTAGAGCAGCATCTTCCGCCTAATGAATGTGTTTTGTTCCTCACAGGGTAGTGTACTGACACATTTACTGTGGCAGCATTACATATTACAAGGAAACTAATACTGCTAAATCAAATCTCCTTGACTTTGCATACTGCTGGTGTTGCAATACCCACGGATGCCAGCAGATGACAGTAAGTGACAGTAGTCTCTGCACGGGACGTCACTGTCAGAACGCTCCTGATGAAGGGCTGTGCAACATCAAGGAATCCTGAAGTATGGCAGGTGGAGCGAATAATGTCCTGAAAAGGAAAGAGAACAAAATGCTACAAAGGCGGCAAATTAGCCCAAAGATGAGGGGCTTCAATTATCACAGCCAGAGCCTAGCTGACAGCGGAGGGGAGCTGGGTTGAACTTTTCAAAGAAAAGAAGGCGCAGCGTGAGGGTCATTAAAAAAGAGGGACTGCCACTTGACAGTCTGAAGGGTGGCCGATAGGACTGGACTTGTGCACTTCGGATACCGAGGGTTCTTTAAGGGCATGCAGGAAGAGAGACAGACAAATGCCTCAGTGTGTTTATACAAGTATAACAGTCAGTCTTTTGACATCCCTCTGCTACATCCCCCCCCCCCCCCCCCCCCCCCCCTCCCGGCTACAGGCTCTTGGATACTGTTCTAATCAAGGTGGCGGCCTAAGAGAAGCGTTTTACAACATTTTGAATGAAGACGCTGCGTTCACCTAGCCTTCACCATAAACAAGGCAACAATAAACCACCCCATGCTATATAATTACTCCTATACATGGGGTTTTGTGTGGGTGGGCATTACGCTTGACTATATACTCTGCAAACACCTGTCATGCGTGCACTGCACTCTCACCAATATGGTACCATAATCAAAGGTTACCAAACAAGCTCACGGCTGAGCAAGCAGTGGGATCAAACAGAGGAGAGCAGGAGGCAAATCAGTTGACTTTTCCCCCCAGACGGGATGACTACTGACAGCAGCTCACAGCCTCAATACAAACACACAGCACAGCCACACAGGCAACACATGCTGACTGACACACACACTTCTGGGTCGGGCACACATTTGCCATTTCACACACACACATACTTTCCTTACTATCTAGTCCTTCACTATTTTGCGGCTAATTAGGGCCTGATGAAGAACCCACTTCAGCCAGAGAAACAATGACACAGGCAGCAGAGGATATTGCCAGCCAACAGAAATGGAGTCACAGAATGGCCGACAGATAAAATATCCGCTATAGTGCGTCAGAAACCCCACTGGAGCCTTTTTCGTCGGTGCTTTTTCACAGGTGCTGGCCCCGTTGAACATGATGGGGCCTAATTAGGGGTCGTCTCCCATGGGTAGTCAGTTAGACTAGCTGTGTTATTTGCCCAGTCCTATATGCAGGCAGGCTGCTATTTTCCATTTCTTTCCACGCCTCCGGTGTATGTGCTTGCCCTACTTCAATCCACAAGGTGCTCTCAGTGCGGTGAAAGTGGATGGGCGAGCCTGGAGGACAGACAGGAAGCCTCTCGCTTCTTCTGCGACATTGGGAATTTAGCCTTTTGGACTTTGGGAATTGAATCAATAAATGTACAATTGATTAAATTAGCACTACAGTAGCTAATTATCAGTCTGGGGTCTCGATGTCTCTTGATACTCTGGCCACACATGTCAAATTCAGAGCTGTAATGCCCTTCGCACATCAATGCTATTTCAGTTCAAACGAGCTAATTAAATATTATAAAACACCAATGAAAAAAAAGAAGAGGCTTTGTTATCTCTGGGTCCGTAGCCTTTTCGGCTCAGGCAGTGATATCCAAGCAACCCTGAATTTATCCCTCCTATTCTCTCCTCACTCGCCATTCTTCTGAGCACAAAGCTAATATGCGGTGGGCCTGACTGTCACTACTGCGTGAGGAGGCATTTACATAAGCTTGTGTATACGGCTATTGTGATGATAATAGGCGTGTGATCTCCTGTGTCAGCGAATGAGAAAAACATCTCATCCATTCAAATAGATTTGTCAGCCAAAGCATTAGCCTCCCCTATAATTGGCCACAGAGGTCACCCCGGCAAAGCAGAGAGGCGACATTTAATGTGGAACAAGAATTTGTTGTGCTCATTCACCCCCTCTATACTCGACAAAACTGCTTGTGCCTGGCTGAAATGTGACACCCGGCCCGCTAGGTGCCGTTTGAATCTGCCCGTCCAGGGGTCTTGTTTCTGTGTAAGATTTCTTTAATGGTTTCCATTAATATCACTCATGGCCACCGTCCCTGTAGAGACACACAGCCCCGTCTCGTTTTTTAAATACATTATTTTTGCACTCTGCGGCAAAAGGCTGTGACAGTCAGTTCAGGAGATTGCAAACTAACAATGAAACCCGACCTTGCAGGGATGACACTGCCGTTAATCTAGGTGTTCTGGCTTTGTAATTCTTTTATTTTCTTTCAAAGAAAAGCATGTGGCCTATCTTCCGAGCTCGTATTTATTGTGTCGGAAAGAAACAAAAGGGAGACAGGAGGAGAACTGAGAGTGAAAAAATACTCAAATCAAATATGACTGTAAGTACAAAATGTACCAGAAACGTCAGCAACAAGCCATCACACTGACGCACTGCCGGTGCACATTGACAGCTTTCGTAAGTTACATACTTTCGACATCAGTATTCCCTTCTGTAGATACATCAGGAAATTTAAAGCTTAAGCTCTCAACTCTTTACCTGAGTCGTAAACTTTAGCAAACAGATAATACGCAATATTTTCTATCTTTTTACATTACATTTGTATACATTATTTGGCTGATAGTTTTGTCCAAATGAATGTATACATGAGATGCACTTGAAGCAGCAGTAGATTAAGTAGAAGCTTTCAGGAACACATGTCTTATTTCACCTGGCACAAGGTGAATAAAGACATATATAGGTGCCTATCAACATGCAGTTAAAATAAAACAATAAAAAGATTTACAGAGCATTGCACATAGTGTGTACATGAACAATCGCCCACGTTTCACCTTTATTATCCTACTGGTGATCTTCAAATATCATTCATTCATTCTTATTCCATTAAATACAAATGTCATCATTACTTTTTCACAATTCTTCAATGTCGAAGCACTTGAAATGAAAGGATTTAGATTTGCTAAGACGACTCTAAGTGGTAGCAAGGTTTAAAAAACAAACAAAACACAACGTCATGCAGAACCAATTTACACTGGAAATACACTTTTTCACTATATTAAAGCTGAATAAAATGATAAATAAGGATACACAATACCTATACAAATCTATGTTGTTGCTCTAAAGTTGTAATCCCTCAAATGTCTTAACCTGCGGTGTTTTGACACCATTGGTTAGCATGGCAACAACAAATGCAATTTAACAAACCAACAAACCAACCATTCCAATTTGAATCAACTTGTCAAATAAAGTGCTGTTGAGGGTCAAGAAAACAAACTCTCATTGATATAATAGGGAATCTTATAAATAGTATTACCAGCATTCACAAATGTCATGCAATTCACATAGAGAGTGGTTTTTTCACACAGCAGTTGTTTACCTTGCTAAGAAGCTTTGCGTCCTCTATTTGTCCATGTTAGGGAATAATTTGCTTGGGTATTCAACCTTCGACCCAGTTCATCGTTTTCTCTCTTCACTGTCTCCTTTCCCACGGCATAGGTCTACGGCCTTGGGTATTGCTGCTATCTCTCTTAAGGAGGGGCAGCTTGGGCGCATTGTTGTTGCCAGTCTATGACAGAGCACAAGCCGCCATGAGGTAGTTTACTGTTCAGGGACGTAGGTTCCCTGGCGCACATTATTTCCTATGGACGAGAGCTCTAGTTAGATTCAGGGTCCATAAATGTTTAGTCTCACTGATAAAGAATGTTGATTATTACACTCCTAACTAGTTAAAACCTCGAGCTGCAGAAGAGTTCTTCAGAATTGGTTTGGCGACCGCTGTGTCAACCCGTTACACACCACCTGTCTTGTCAACTCTCCGGCCGTAACTCCAAATAAACCGTCAGTGTTTGCCATCAAAGCTCCAAATCTCCTCGTGTCTCTCTGAGTCCTGACTCTCCATTGCTACAGAAGTTTCCCCCACAGTCCACATTCAATATCTTGGACATCACTGACTGAGTTTGATGTAACTTTTGGGACTTTGGAGTTTTCTGGCAGATTCAAAATGACGAAGCTTTACCAACAGCCGGCGCTGCAATTACAGGTCAGAATAAAGTTACTTGTTTACTGCTGATGGCTTCAGAGAGGGAGTGCAACACTTTCAGAGGACAAATGTTACAGGCGGCTGTTGCCTTGTCACTTTTTGTCATTTTTTCATCCCACGGTGTGATGCACCCAACTGTCATCATCTGCTGTCACCACTTTAAACCTCACAGCAAGCTGAAACACTGTGTACCGAAGACACCAGGTCCATCTTAAAATGAACAGTGAATTAAAAGTGTATTTAACATTATATATGAACAAAAGGAACATCTAAATTGTGATACTTTGAAGAGAGCAGTGGTCTGGAGCTGAGGTATCACGCTCAGTGAGGAATAGACAATCCCCACTAAATGTCTCTTGTGCTGGAAGCAGTCCGCAGACTCTGTGTTGACAGCTTGTTCTGGCAGAAAGTTCGCCTCTTTGATTGTTCCTGGAAATAATGGATGTTTGAAAGTGTCGCTATAAGCACATTTTGCTCAAAATTCAGACAGTTAGCTTTACGATGTTCACTTGTGACAGGCCCCTGGTCATCACCAGCTGAAATGTTAAGGATAGGATAGGATCATAAAGAAGAAAACTAACCGAGTCGTCTTCTTTTACTCAATTCGCCCGTTTGAGCATTTCTATGACGCTGCTGTCCCACTTGAATTTTGCACCTCTTTGTAGTACTGATTCAAGAACATTGATGTCTTTACCAGTATCGGGATCACAGACCGAGCTGATGTCTTGAAGAGTAGTAGAGTCTTAGCTGCTTTCAAATATAAAAATGTATCCCTATCAGTAAGCTCCAGATAAAGTGGCTCAAAGGCACGTCATTAGTATGTATTTAGAAAGGGGAAAGCCTGGTTCATTCCCTGTCAGATATATTTGGATCGTAACCAGTGACCTTTTTAACAGAAAACAGGCCACTGCCTTGGCATATAGGAAAACATTTGATTTACTCTGTAGGAGTTATTAAAAGCTTTTCTAAAAGTACCACGGAAAAATACATCTTCAAATATGTTAGGAAATGCATGCACTACAGGATGCCATGGGAATTATCTATATATAAGATATACTTGTTTTTCAAATGAAAGGAAATAATTACTACTTGTGAGTCCGTTCCAATTCATATGCATTCATAAAATTCAAAGGTACCACTGGACCTGTGTGTTGTTTCATGATCTTAATGTAGCAACTAAATCGCCGTGCGTCTTTTCTCTCGATGCATGCGTACGGAAGCACATGGGACTGAGATTGGCCTCCTCATGTGTTAACGTTACACCTCATCTCTTAGCATGGCCTGTGGCGATACAACGGCATGTTTTCCACACAAGATGAAGAAAAGAGAGCTCTGATTATTATGCAGATGTTGAATCACCGTGCACAGACCCTTCCCTAACCCGCCTCACATTGTTGTTATCATTTCAGCCCAAGGCACTTTTATTTATGTTTAATAGAGTATTACATCACATTTTCCCTCTCCTCAACTGTTATATACATCCAACCATCCACGAAGATATAAATAATTGATTGCCCCCAGGACTGGCCAGTATTGCATTGTTTGTTGTCATGGCTTGACTCATGAAGGGAGCTCTGGCCCTGTGGTTTGCGGTGAGGTTTCACATCTGTCCTCCAGGGCAGATGTTGAGATCAAGCCATGCCAACACCAGCCATCAGCAACATTCTCATCTTTGTGGTGAATGCTCTTACAGACAAATCAGAGAGGTTCATGTTGTCATCATGTGAAATAATAATGTTATTATTCAGACTTAGTTTGGATGGAATGGCTTAAAGAGGACCTATTATGCTCATATTTGTATTTTGTGTCTCTACTGTGACATGTCTGCATGCTTTAATGTTAAAAAAGCTCTTTATTTCTTTATTTCAGCAACACCTATTTTCACCCTCTGTCTGAAACCAGAGCCCAGTCTGCTCTGATTGGTCAAACGAGTAGATATGTCCCGCCCCTTATAGCCTATCACGTACAATGTGTTGGAGCACTAGCCAATAGAGGCATAAGTGTTACACAGGGATGTCACTATGTTCCAGTAATAAACGAAGGAGTCCAATCGAGTTGTTTGCAACTTACAAATTATGTATCACTTGTATATCGACTCTTATGGCACTACTTCTATTCTATTTTATTCTATTTACTTGCACTATTTTACCTGTTTGTGTTGCACTGTTGGAGGAGCCTGGGACCTAAGATTGTCATCGACATAACTACGCTGTAGCTATGTACGAATGACAATAAAAGCCTTGAATCGTGTGGTGTGATTCAGGGGGGGGGGGGGGGGGGGGGGGGGGGAGAAACCTATATAACTACTACAGGAAAGGAAAAACCCCTCGAACCTTATAGGGTCCCTTTAATTGTTTATTATTTCAAACTATTGATTTTTTGTGTTACTTAAAATTGGGCCTGCAGGTATTCCACCAAAAATATAGGATTCAGCTGCATGAGAAAATACGAGAATACACTCACGTCCAATAATATGTAGACAGCAACATAATCCAACAGTGGTAGTGAGATTCCTGCAGCAACAGTGTGAATGTCAGTCAGTGTAACGGTGAATGGGAGTGATATCCGCTGAAGGTTACTGGATGCTATAGATGAAATTTGCAATGCTCAGGACGGCTTACTCATCAAGTAATTACAGTTGTTCAGATTCTCACGCCGCTGATCCCGGCAGACCGTCCGGTGCGGTTGTCATGGAGACCTGTGTGTCTCCCTTTATGCCCGGGATTAACATGCATCTCATATCTGGATTGTGTCTGAATGTGATTTACCCGGATTACCTTTGAACCTAACACAATCTTAGTCTTTGTTCCCACAAAAATCAAGTTGAACTTTTAGCTGAAAAACATCCACATATCTTGGCATTCTTTGCATACTATATCATATATTTTAAAAGTGCCATGTCTTTTCTATACACTATTTATTTCACAAAAGTATTCCAAAATGTATTCAATTATAGCTAGAGACAGAAGGTTATTATCATTACTGTTTAAAAGTCAAAACTAAAATTGAATTGATCAAATTTCTTACAAAATCACTAATTTCCTCTCATATTGGATGTTCATTAGGGCCACATCTCAAGGTAAATATGATCATATGTTAATCAAATTAAATCATATGTGAAATCTAGCATTAATCTGGTCAGTTTTTACACTGCCGATCCGACACATAATGTCAATGACAACAGCTGCGAAGGACATCATTGTCTACTTCTATACGAGACACTTCATATGAATAGCAATTACCAGCAACGTAACAGTGAAGTTACATCACCAAGCAAAGACCTCCTAGCCTTTCACCATGAGAAAAGAAACTCCCACACACTTCTTTTCCCTTTCAGTGAAAAATATTGAGCAGAAAATACAACATTGAAATCCTAAAATGTTATATAGAGAATTGTACAGCTTGGGGAAATCAAAAGAAGAAGGATAATTCTATCTTTATGGTAAAAGAAAGAGTAGAACCTGCTTTCCATCTGTTGTGACACAAGAGAGAGAAATGAATTCTCTCCCAGCATAATGAGAGGTGAGAGGAATTCAACATGTGCTTTGCTGGATATTCTGTTAACTGTCTGTCGTACAATGACCAAGGGACTGGACAGCCTTTGTTTGAGTCTGGAAGGAATTTCCATTTATCAGCATCATTAAAAACACGAGGGAAAGCAAATCGAGGAAATCTGACACATAGATTTACTTTAATGCCACGCTCAAAATCCTTTCTTCCTGTTCAGAGTGCAAGCATGACTCACTAATAAATACAGACTGAAAAGCAACTGGATTATTTAATTAGATTTTCTTTTAGTTGAGTTGCTCCATAAGGATCGCTGCGTGTGGATACAATATATGGAACGGTTTATTCTGATAAAGCAATCCCATTCAGAGGTTAATGAGTTGAGCTGAGTTAATGAATCTTTCTAAAGATGCAACACACACTCAACCATGTAAGTGCAAACACACACATAATGTTCATTTATATTAGTTAAAGTGAGTGAATATCAATGACAATTTAAAGATCTAGCATGGGCGTGATGCTTTTCTTAGGCGTTATTTTGTCTGCACGCATGCAAGGGATGATGTTTTACAGTTGAATGCAAGATTGAACATGTTTTTCATTTTTATTTGAACACATTAAACTGTAAACTATCCTGATTTTTATAGAATGACTCTGTATCTTTTGATTTGGCCATGTCAGCTCAGCTGTAATAATGTTGATCAACATCTGCTGCTGATTTAAAAAATAATTGTAACTGGTATAAATGTTCATATCAGTATGTAGTGCCTCTGCTGTGACATGTCTCCTTGCTTTAATGTTTAAAAAGCTCTATATTATTCTCATACTGCCTGTGCTACAGCACCTCTTTTCACCCTCTGTCTGAAACCAGAGCCCAGTCTGCTCTGATTGGTTAGCTGGCCGGCTCTGTTGTGATTGGTCAACCGCTTAGAGATGTCCCGCCCCTTAGCCTATCACTTACAATTTGTTGGAGCGCTAGCCAGTAGAAGCGTCAGTGTTACATTGTGATGTTAGTGTGTTACGGAAGTAAACAAAGGAGTCCAATCGAGGCGTTTCAGGCAGGGGGAGAAACCCCATCTTTGCAGACCATTGACATGCACACAAACCTATATAACACTCTTCAGGAAAGGGAAAATCCTATATTAAGCCCCGTTAAATTAATTAATGTGAAGTGTAGTACAATTAGACCTCAAGGTTGAAATAAACGGTCTCTTCTTACAAAAAATGCCAAGTAATACCTTTTATTTTTGTCATTTTCTGTCTTGTTTTTAATCAACAGAGTCTTTATTAAAGTGAATCAAAACACACACAAAAAAAAAAAAATTGTTGTACTTCAATTTATGGTGCCATTGTGCAGCAACAGATCCAGGTTTAGGACCCTTTTGGACCCCACACAGCGTCTTCCATGCTACAGACAAAGTGGAAACCTTCAATCTTGCACCAGTGTTTGTGGATTGGACTGAGGCTGCCCACTACCCCCTGATGTTTTTTCCATCACAGGCGCATTGTTGCCTTCAAATACAGGCCACTCTGAAAGAGCTCTGTCTGAAACTGTAAAGCGGAGGTCATAGGGGCGGTAAACTCCTCCCGCCATTTTGTCAATTCATCCTTTTGGTTTTGCACCTGCTGAGAGGGCTGACCTTCTCCTTCACATCAAGGCCAACAGGTGCAACACATTGCTAGATGAGTCACTCCTCTCAACCTATTGACATGTTCTGTAACAGTTTTTTCATTCTCCCTCTTAAAATAAACATATTTAAATTAAACAGTCTCTCAACTCAACTACAGTCTGGAGCTCAGGAGCCTGGAATTACAGAAGTCCACTGAATGTCAATAATATAGAAGTTATAATAATATTAATTATTTCCTGCATTCTACTCTCGTTTGTATTGACTGATCTTTTTTCTGTTTGTTTTTTATTGAATTAATTCAATGGTATAAATATATTCAAGGTACAAGAATGCAAAGTTAGTTGAAGCAGGAGGGCCAAAGAAAATTTAAAAAGCCATCTTCAATTATGGAAAAAACAACAAACAAAAATGATTCCAAGTCTTCCGTAAAGATTCAAAGTCATGTGAAGGGGCTGAAATATTTATAAAATACCAGAAAAAATGGAAAGAAAGATTAAACAAATGTACATATCACAATACAATTTACTGTAAACTTATACAATCATTTTTAAAGGTTAACCACAGGACCATAAATAGTCTTTGTACGTTTGTTGCCAAAGGTGAGATTTGTTAACACTGATAGTTTAAAAAAAGACAACAAATTAATAAAATGTCCTATAACAGAATTTAGAAGAATAAAGTTTAAATGCAAAAGGCTAGTGGAAAGCACGACCAGGAGTAATCCAAAAGATTATTATTGTATCAGTGTTACGACTGAAACACACAAAAACGGATAGGACCCAAATGCACGACTCCAGACACGAGATGTTTCCAAAAAAGGGTTTTTACTGTAGTGATAAACAAGGTAGTCCTTACACAAGGTTTCAAAACGATCTGGCACTTAGCACAGGGAACACACAGAATATATACAAAAGCAAGAGATTCCACAGGTGCAAACAATAAGGGCGGGGCAGGTAATCAGGTCAGTGGACAAGAGAGGCTTCTCAATACTCAAATTTCCCCTCCTCAACTCCTCGACTCCTCGGTCCTCTGGTAGTGACCCGGAAATGAATTTCAGCGCGCCATTTTGAAGGACATCTCATTTCTCTAAATGCACACCGAGGACCGAGGATCGACCGTCGAGGAGGCTCTCTGGAGGAGCTAGAACCGAGGATACACTTATGGTTCCTCCACGGCTCCTCCGCGGATGCATTTCCGGGAACTGTGGAGGCGTGACGCACGGCCGGACTTATCTCAGCCAATCACAGCTCTGCATGCATCCTCTGGATATTATTTTAGAAACTGCTTTCATCGCGTCACGATGTTTCCAGAGAGAACAGCTGTGAGGTCCGTGCATAAAGCAGAGCAGTGTGTATAATATATATCACTCAGTATAACAGGCCTACTCTCTTTATTTGCTTTAGTTTAGTAGATAACTACAAACAAAGAGTCGATATTTTAGTGCTTCACATAATAAAATACACAGCGGCTGTATCCTGATTATGCTTTAGGAGCTGTGCGTGTGTGTGGTACAGTGTGTGTGTTGTACAGTGTGTGTGTGTGTGTGTGTGTGTGTGTGTGTGTGTGTGTGTAGGTGTGTGTTGTACAGTGTGTAGGTGTGTGTGTGGTACAGTGTGTAGGTGTGTGTGTGTTGTACAGTGCGTAGATGTGGCGGACAGACGGGTCTCAGTTGGTTTGGTGTCCTCTGCTTACTTTTAATACTTGTAAATACAACTTTTGGCCCGTAATTTCAATTCCCCATTTCAGCGACCAGAGAGGGGGGGGGGGGGTATATCCAGTCTCTGATTGTGTTACGTTATTATGAGAGTGCTCTCATACTTTAAATGGTATATATGTATACATATATTTGTGTGTGTCTGTCCGCATCTGTAGCCTGTTATCATTATACCGCACTGTGAATGAATCAAAGTAAATATATAAGTCATGAACACATCTGTCCATCAGACAGAGGGCTGCTGTGCCTCCTGTCATCATTAATGGACGTCTCTTTAAAATGACCGCTCAGAGGAGAGGAGTTCTCATTTCTCTAACTGCCTGCTGCTTCCCCTCTTCTCTCCTCGGCTCCCCTCCTCGGCTCCTCTGCTCGCATCTCCTGTGGGCGGGACTAAGTCTCGAGGATAGGAGTCGAGGAGGGGAGTCGAGGAGGGGACATTTAAGAATTGAGAAGCCTCTAAGGTAGGAGTCGAACTACCTGAAATGAGAAGGGAAATGACAAAGTAAAACAGGAAATGGCAGACACAGACTTGACAATATAGACTCAGAGAAATAATACTAACAGATCTGACGAGACACAACAATCAGCCATGTGATCATGCCCTGTGCCGTATCAATATGTTGACATTATAATGAGTTTTACACATGTTTTAAGACATTTAAATAACTTGGCTTTTCTTTTTTTATATTGCCCCTTTTTTAATACAATTTTGATTACAAGACTTGAGGGAGATTTTCTCTTGCCCCACTCTTCTTTCTAGAGACGTTCAATGTATGAGTACCTTTGAATGCATTATTCAGCTGCGTGATGTGTTGAGGTCACTGCGGCTTTCCGTTCAAGGGCTGCAGAATAAAAAATGGATCACGACTAGTGCAAATGAACGGGTGCTATGTTTACTCCAGTGAAAAACCTGCAGATCTACCACACACAGGTTACCTCATCAGCAGGGCAGCCACAGTGTGCTTATTGGTGATAT
Source organism: Gobionotothen gibberifrons (assembly GCA_943591055.1). NCBI lineage: Eukaryota > Metazoa > Chordata > Actinopteri > Perciformes > Nototheniidae > Gobionotothen > Gobionotothen gibberifrons. The sequence goes on from CALSBZ010006684.1 coordinate 1,617,726, forward strand.
TTCACACACAGAGATGCCTTTGTGCCGTCAGCCTGATCTCAAGGTAAACATTGTAGTTTCCATGGAAATATTCCCATATTTCTTTGCGTGGTTCAGATAAAATCAGAAATGTGTTTAGAGCTCAAGGAGAGAAGATACTAAGAGTGGGAAATGGAGATTTCTGTATTCTTATAGTGAATCCTACATGCTCATAACAAATATATTAACATATGTTTTATTACATATGATAGTCTTTGGAATATATTTTTCAATTTGAACTTTTATTTATGCTGCTCCTTTCTTCTTTTTTCTTATCAGAAAGTAATATAATGTATTATATTATTTTAATGTATCATCATCTTATCATCTGCATCTTGCACACTTTATAATAGTATCCTATCTTTATATACTTTTAGTTGTTTTTGGGTCTATTACAGTGTATGCTGTCTTATTCTGTATTTTCTTCATTGTGTTTTCTATAGATACGCTACTGTGGAGATGGACTGGGTATATATTACGCGCTTATGTTTATTTTGTATTTTTTGCAACGTCTTGTTAACATGCTGCTATAACAAAACAATTTCCCAAATTGGGATCAATAAAGTATATCTATCTAATCTGATCTAATCCAATCTAATCTAATCTAACATGAAAAACAGACATTGAAGCTGATTGGTTTCATGTTCTTAAACCATTGAGCAAACAACCAATCAAAACAATGATGCTTAAACCATGGTAATATTGGGGACTATATTTGTGTCACGTATCATATCAGAGCACCTCACTTGGGGTCCTGTCCATGGCCTCATTTCTGCAATCAGACTTATAAAAACAAGGGGAAATAGCCAATTTGCTTGTGTCACCCAGCAGCTAGCCACTGTTGACTCTGTGGAGTCCAGTTGGTGTTGGAGGCGCTCCATCTCTGTACGTATCGACCCCCCCCCCCGGAGGTCTGCCCCCATCGCCTCAGCTGCACGTCACTCCAAGTCCATTAAAACTGGACTGGAAGGCTGGTCCAAAGAGACCGGAGACGGGAGTGACAGCTGGAGTAAGAGAGGGGGAGTGGGAAGGAGAACTGAATGAGAAAAAGACCATGGAGGAGAGAAGAAGAGAGTCAGGGGAAATAGGGGAGAAGAGATAGAGGAAAGGAGTGAGGAAAGGACAGACGTGAGAGGAGGACGAGAGACGAGACAGCGGGTGTGGATTCATGGAGAGTTTAGAGACTCTGTTCTTAGTTTGAACACACACTGATGTCTCAGTCTGCGCCATCAGAGACTTCTTTCTCTGCTGGGGTGAAAACTGGCCAGCTGCTGGGTAGGAGAGAGAGGGGGGGGGCAGGATGAAGGGAAGGATGGAGGGGAATGAGATGGACACTGGAGGCAGAGCTGGCACTTGTCCTTTCCTGGTCCTCTCTCTTTGCCCCCCAGTCTCTCTCTCTCCCCCCCCCCCCCCCCCGCTCCATCTCTGTGCCTCAGTAATAAGTGTTGCCCTGATCCAAAACACAGCTCTTTGTGTTTGCGGGACTCAGCCGGACGGATCACTGTGGGAAGGAAGAAGACGTTTCGGAGTCGCCAAATCCCTCTGCTGAGCATTCTCACCAGCTGTCATTTTCTCTCTCTCTCTGCACCAACATAACTCAGAATGTGATAGTTAATGATAGAACATTCTGGCAGTAATTAGCACTTCCCAGTAACCCACTTATTTCTGCAGATGAGATGTTCAGGGTTTAGTATTGAGTTTGTTATACAACTGAACTTCTCTCAGGGGTATTCTTCGTGTTGTTCCACTTTATAATTAACTGCACATTATAAAAACTTTATAGATTGCAGCTATTGGACTTGTTATTGGGAAGAAAGTTATTTATCAGTGCTTTAGCAACAGCATCAAGCCATAAATAAGACACCAAATCTGGCTGGGTTATCAAAAAGTAAGTTAACCATTAAAGGGACATATAATAAAACATGTATAATAATAAGCCATTAGGTCTGCAGTTATAAATGTGTTTAATAAGGGGTATATCCTAAGATAATCATTTATTCATATTATAAATCAGTAAATAACAATTCATAACAGCTTGGGGTTGGCTGTTTAGAAAGTACATTTTTAAGAAGATCATGGGTTATCTTTTAAAAATAGTTAATACTATTCTACTACAATAATCATTTATACATTATTTATTTATTATTTGTGAGCTATGTATGACAATTCATGATATGAGTAAGTTATCAAAGTGTGTCCAACGCCATCAGATCTGCTGTAATTGTTTAGTCACCCCAGTGTATTTTAATGACAATAATTACTTATACAGCCATTACAAATAACTAATAATCTATTAATAAGAACTACACACTACTTTCTAACTTCATAATACGGCATCAAATCGGTAGGAATGAATGCAAATGCTAGGTTGTGTTATAACCAAGGATTTCCTGTAGATATGCATCAGCCATTATGGATTTTCCGCATTTCATTTCATTTCATTTTAAACCTTTATTTAACCAGATTGGTCCCATTGAGACCATAGATCTATTTTTCAAGGTAGACCTGCAGCATATAGGTTCCACATGAAACATAAAACAATAAAGGACATCATACATTATATTTAAATTTTACAGGACACATTTACATATTTATAGACATTTACAAGTGCCCATAGTATCAACGAGCATTTCATTTAGCCTAGCTTTAAAAACATGCAGAGGAATGAGATTGCTCAGTTTCAATTCTTGCTGAAGATTGTTCCAAGCAAGTGGAGCTGCGCACATAAAAGCTGTCTTACCTAAGACCGTCCTTGCTCTTGGCACATCTAACAACACTACATCATGTGATCTCAGACAATAGCTGCTTGCAACTCTCTGTGTTATCAGAGAGCAGATATAATACGGGAGTTTCCGCATCATAACGAATGTCATTAATGGCTTATATCTGATTCACATTGTTAACCAATCATTTATAAGAGTTTAAACTCTGCATTGAAATGTGGTACCCAGTGTGTATAAATGCTGATACATGTTGAGTCTGTATATAGCAAACAAAGGCACAAATGAAGACATGAATTGCTCATACTTTGAGAAGAACACTGGTGTACTGCAAAGATTTCCAGCCACCTAATGAGCAGAACATGTCAAAAATAAAAAATCCCGGGCAGCAGCAGCAGAAGCAGCAGAAGCATTACGGTGTCAGCTTTGACAAAATGCAGATCTCCTCGAGGCATGACCTTGTTGTCATTGTGCCGGGCAATAATGGATGTCACAGTGTGTAGTAATGGTTGCACCTTATAATCCATTGTTGGTGTGTGTGTGTTGCGTGGCTTTTTTTAAACTAATACATAGGAGTTTGCAGCCGTGAAACTTGTGGGAGTGTGTGTATCGCCGAAAAACAGACCTGTGCTGTCTCTGAGGATTGTGTGTGTGGAGATGTTGTTTGAGAGAGATGACAGAGCAGCGGACCCTTGGGGAAGGCAGACACCAATAGCCATCACTGCAGAGGAATCCTGGGGGACGGCGAGCTCTCAGTGGCCACGTCCACGCTAGCATCTGACACACACACATACACTTCATAAAACCATCTCACTCTCTGCCACCTTTCCTTCCGTCTGTCTTTCTCACCCAAGCAAAAATGTTGCTACAGTCTTTCCGCATCACACTCGCTCATTTCCAATTACCGGGCAGGTAGCTGCCGTTCCAAGACAATAGCTCACCAAACTTGATTACCTGTTCCCATGGAGCCGGTGGGACAACAGATGAAGTCTGAGGTATTGAACGTAGCGAGAGCGTCGGCTCATGTTGCTTAGAGACTGCCTCATTTATTAAGACGGGCACATGCCCAGGTGAGAATTTTGAATAACATGCATTGAATCATTTCTATTCAAAGTTATTGTGCAAGCATTTTTGTTTTGTTATATGCTATGTGACAGAAACAGAAAAATAAACAAACACATTTAATTAGGGAGCTTTGAGAGTAGGTGCCCCTTCTGAGGGTGGCTTGCAAAATGGACAAAAGACACATTTGCAGAGAAAATTAAGCATCAGTTTAAGCATTGGTGCATGCTAGAGGAATCCTTCACACTTTACCTCGCTGTTTGTTATCTTCTTAAATAATAGTTTAAATATCGCATGAGTGCTTTTATTTCCTTGCGGAAGAGCCTCTTTGTTTTCTTTTCCAGTCGATTGCCTTTGTTTATCCCTCTGAATAGACACACTGCAGCAAGTTCACCTTCATTGTAATAATATCACGACCCTGTGTGCAGTGGCAGAAAAAAAAAAAAATCCCAATTTAGATTATCGCAGCGTTACATTTGAGCCTTGGAATGGATTCCACACAACGTTCAGTGCCCTTGCAAACATATTCATGTATGGATTACATGTTACCCGGTGTCAGTGGCCATGTGGTTGAGGAAAAGTGTTTCTATGGCAACCTTCAGTGCATTGATGGATTGCAAAACCCCTATGTGCCAACGCATACAGGCGCATACAGGCACACACACACACACACACACACACACACACACACACACACACACAC
>CALSBZ010006684.1:1645438-1663221 GCA_943591055.1 Gobionotothen gibberifrons
GCAGAAGAAATCCTCTTTCTTCTTTTCCCTAACACGGGCCTGAGCTGGCAGTAGTACAAGGCTAGGATAAATGGAAGTACATCAGAGTGGAAGGATGAGATTATCCTGGTTAGGATTTGGATTGGGACTTTGAGGAAATACTCAAGGTGGGAATAGAGACGAAGTTCTCACCTAAGCCACTGCAGGCTGGTAGAGAGCGGTCGGCTAAAAGAGGAGAGAAAAGCCTGAGATATAAAAAGTTCCCACTAGTTTCTCTCTATTCTGTACAGGGAAGAATAGACACAAGTCGTGTTAAAATGTATATGCTTTCTTTAGAAATTGTGCGATTTTAGGCGAGCCTTAAAGTCAGAATTCTTAAAAAAAGCAATTATTTGTACAAATGTAGACATTTTGCTGGTTGCATTAATTCAAATTCCAATTCAAGTGTGTGTGTGCGTGTGTGTTGGAATATCTCAAGGACCAATTAAGCCGTCCTCTTAACTTTCTGAGGTTTTTGTAAGCAGAGATCTCCAGGGCTCATCGCTACAGCAGGAGTGTGTAAACCACATGCTCTGACCTCGTGACATTGCTGCTGGTGCAGTGTAGATTAGCAAATGGCAAGCTTGACATTATTAATAAAAGTCGTAGATACTGCAGCACTGCGCCCCGTGCTAACACAGAGTCCTTTGCCACATTAGCAGCCTCTCAAAGAAAGTGTATCATTACATTTTCACACAACTCCTCAGCTTTTGTCTTTTGCATGAAATATCTTTATTTATTTAAATTATTGCTTTCTGAAGTAGCAAATTACATGGTGGCTCTGGATTTGGTTTGTACCTTTTTGCTTTCAGTTAGAAAGTTGTTTTCTATCTCGACACAAAGATCTGATCTAGAAGCAATTTTGCGAATGAAACCGCATATCAGTTTTTGTGACTTTATACCAGGGGATAAGGATAGGTCTGGTGCACAATTTTAAGGCAACTGTGCCTGAATGTTGATGAGACATAGTCATCTACCATATAATTTCTTTCACATGTTGTCTGTTGTTATAACAATGTAGTTATATTACTAAAGCAGAAACAGCAACATTATATTAGATGAGAAATGTGTCGGTCCTTTAAATGCATTCAAAAAAGCCACTAAACATGTATGTTATATTGATTGGTACAATATAGCTTGTGGTGACTGTTGCCGCTCAATATCACCATGGATTGATACTGTGTACTTTTTAGTTTGACGCGTGTGCTCTCCAATTACGACCACAACATTCTTGCTATTGATATCATTTATTTAAAACATAACAGCGTGTGTGGCAACAGGGTTCACAACTGTTTGCAAATAGCCTTAATCACCTGTGCTGGTGAAGTCACAAAAATACCCTGTGCCCAATTGTGCCATTTAGTGCTCACAAACGACAACAAAACATACAAGTGGGCACAACATAGCTTAAACTAGTTTTCAATCCCCCACGATAAGTCATTTGAAAGGCGCATCTCAAACACTAAACATTCTAAACACAACACAAACAATACAATAAAGGTACATAAAGAACTCAAAACATTAATTCAAGTTTTCAGTGGAAAAGATCGGTCCACTTTGAGAACAATTCTTCAATTTGAAATGTTTGCAAGTTACGACATCGCTTTTTAACAATCAAATGTTTTGTTTATTTGCATCTTTTGTAAAACTCAATGGATTGCTTCAAAGCTTAATTAATGAGCAGTCCACTCTAAAGTATATTAAAAAAAAAACGGAGATTAGCTGCCTGAATGTTGCACCGTCGTGCCATTTGTAGAACTCCAACGTTTTATTAATTTTCTAATTCATTCATTTGCTCATTGAGAATGTGAATCGATTGTCTATGCATGATGCATTTTCTAAGGGGAGCAAATGTTACACATTATTCTATATCCAGCTAATTAGTGGTTCTTTGATCTTTGGAGTGGACGAATCGCAACTCTGTCCTTCTCACCACTGACTAGATTGCTTGATAGAAATGTGCAGCCAGAGACAAAAAGCCAAGAGGAAGTTGAATGGAGGTGGCCTCCTAATTACCGGGGCAAATTGTTATTTCATAGCTAACTTTAAACATTTATATGCTCTGAGCCCTGCTGTCTGTGTGGGAACAAGTAAGTAAGCTACATTATGTAACAGCCTCCTTTATTTCCACTCTCAGGAGTCAATGGAAAGAAAAAAAAGCCTTTTTGAAGAAGATCTCACAAGTGCATCAGATGACCAAAGAACAGTTTCCCCTTGGTCATGAGAAACTCTCCATGGAAGTAAAAATGGCTATGTTTGAATTGTAGATACTTTGAATAGAGCCACCAAATTAAAAGTTGTCATGAATTATTTATTTCATCACGACAACATTATAATGAAATGCATTAACACAAAATAGTCCTCTTTAATTATTCCACTCCTGTGTTTTTTCGTGAAGGAATGTCATGTAGTTTGTTGGAAACGTGGATGTTGCATGCATAATGAGCAGTAATATTTCCATAATGGGACATAAACTGTATTCAAAGGGGGAGAAGGTTGTTAAAAATATACAGATGAAAGACGGTAACTTATGTGGGGACTCCAAAAACCTCTGAATATTATTGCCACCAGAAATCTAAAACTTAAATTATTTAAACGGCCTCTCCAAACTGGTTATTCAAGGCCAAAGGCTACCCTTTCTGCTTCTATAACGTGATAATTGCATTGTTCAGTACAGCCTTCAGTGTTCTCCAAATCAGATTCTTAACTCGTGGAAATATTCATGTAGGCTTTTACTCATCGTGGAAATAAAGCAGGGAGTGGTATCTGCAGTGCTGAAACATGTAGACTAAGTAATAACTCTATTGACATTATTGCGACCACATTAAAGATGTTTTATTGGAGACCCTGCAAGACGAAAAGCTCTCTCTCCAGGACCGCAGCAGGCATGGAATATCATCTACTTGCAGAACATTTGGTTTGAATTAATGGACATTAAAATCACTTACCTAGATCAGAACATGTAATCAATGGTTTAATTAATGTAAAGCCTCAGCTGGAATTGATTCTATTCATCATGCTGCTTCAAATTAAATGACATGTAAGTATGGTGAAGGAAGAAGCCATATCAGACGTGTTCGAGGAGAAAATAGTGAAGTTCTCTCCACAGCGCACGGACCATTAAACCTGGAGAGGTTCTGGATGATTTCTCCAACAGCCTTCTTGGGGTTTCCAGCAGGAGTCTGCACTTCTGATTGGTTTAAGACAAACCTGTTCACTGTAGATAAATGAAACCCAGCCGTTTTAGATTAGGGTTTGGAGGGTTACTTAAAAATGTATTTGGTTATAATTACTAGTTACCTAGTTATCAGTAACCTAATCTGAGTATCAACATATACAGTCCCCTCCAAAACTATTGGAACAGCGAGTCATATTGCTTTATTTTTGCTGTACACTGAAAACCATTAGGTTTGACATCAAAAGGTCAGTATTTCAGCTTTTCATTCCAGGTATTTACATCTAGAAAACTCATCTCTTTCGACTCCACTTCGAGCGATAGAATTACTAACAACGAATTACTAACAGAGCACTTGTATACTAATAAAGGACTGGCTTATCTATAAACCAGTTGAGTAGCACTTGAAATGTTTGGCTCTATGAAACCTGATGTACTTATATGATTCTGTTTTCTTCAAGCTTGTATCTTCCTGGTCGAATGCACTTACTGTAAGTCGCTTTGGATAAAAGCGTTGGCTAAATGCAATGTAATGTAATGTAATAATCTAGTTCTGTTAAACAACTGAGAAGATAGCACCTTTTTGTTTAAACCATTTTTCATGTAAATGGTAAATGGACTGTACTTATATAGCGCTTTATCCAGTCTTTAAGACCCCTCAAAGCGCTTTACACTACATGTCGTTCACCCATTCACACCCATTCATACAGAGCAGTGTACCTAACTCTGGGAACTAACATTCATACACATTCACACACCGTTGGCCATGCCATCAGGAGCAACTCAGGGTTAAGTTAACCTTCTGGTTGAAAGACGACCGCACTCCCTCGCAGCCACAGTCGCCCAGTGAGCAACTGAGGGGACTGTAAAAGTAATTCAAGCTGATTTACTTTGTTACTTTTGGATAAGCTCAATATCTAATGCAATGCAACTATGGACAAGAAAATAAACATCAAGATGTTTTGTACTTGAGAGTAAGACGACAGAAAAATGTAACCTTAGAAAAGAAGAAAGCAAGATATTTAGCATCAAAAATGTCTGCTGTGCTCAGAGAATTTATTTTGGAAAACCTGCCTTTCATTGAATAAATAACAAATGATCCAAAGAAAGTGAAAACCGTATTCACACTTAAAGTATTAGCCTACAGAACATCACAGGACACAAAATAATTTTACATCAAACAAAATATGCTCAATATTTTTTTATAATATTGTAATCCCCATTTGTTTGAAATGTAACTATAATCTGATGTCTTTATTTTAATGTATCCTGATTATGTAATCCTGTGGCATGTTATCCATTCCTCCCCAAGCCCGAAGACTGATACCTTTCAACCCGTGTTGGTCTGCAAAAATGATGTATACTTTTCATTTTTGTAATTAGTGCCAACATGGTATATGATGTTTTTATTGCCTTTTTAGAGAATATTCTATTGTACCGAGGACTACAACTCTAACACTCACTAACACTCTGTGTAAATGCTTTGGTAATAGTGCTGTGTTTTGTCCTATCAATATTGCAAGAAAGCCGTCTGAGTCATCGCCATCACCGGTGTACTTATAACAAAGTTTGACAACGTCCATGAGAAAGCTCTTTCTCCAGGTAAGATCAGGGATTGCATTGATCTCTCATTCACACAGAGTAGCTAATGATAAAACAGCCATGTCTATTTTGTTTCCATCTATAATGCAGCCTCCTCAGCGCGAGTGTTTGCCTGGCTGTTGCAGGCTTTCAACTCGGATTGCAGAATCTGTAGCCTCCAGCATCTGTCTCATTGTTCGTCTGCCTCTATTTTAAGTGTTTTTAGACACCTAGCATTTGGCAGAGATGGAATAATCGAGAGATATCCTGCTGAATAATTAATGGAGGAGATGGAGGAGCACTGTCGGGTACTAGCCACACGGTAACATAATTGACATATAGGCTTCTCTATGACATAAAGGAAAAACAATGTCACTTTTTCTATAACCACCGCTCCTAATTGGAAACTCACATTAAGTAAACAAAGCTGTACATATGTTGCTGCTGCCCAACTTTTAACCCAATATTAGCTTCCCATCACATCTCAAATGTACTGTATATAAAAAGACTGGCTAAGTGTGGGAAATATATGAGGGAGCCTCTAACATTTTGGTAAAGATGACCATGAATGACATGCAATTCAACAACTTACTGGATCTACAGGTTAGGGATGCCAGAAACTGACCGTGATCAAATTCGAAAATCGGACAGCCCTGGCGAATATTAATCGATTATTCGCCGCCGACTGCAGCAGTCTGCACTCTGCACAGCCTGCGCTGCTGGCTTCCTCCAAGTTTGCAGTAAAACAAACTGGTGGTGTGACCAATGGCCATTTACATTTATTAATACTATTACTATTATTAGCATTAGTCTATATTTTGGTTGAAACTAAGCCAGGAAAAAACAGAAAAACATAAATAATAATACAAAAATATATAAATAAAATCGAATTTTAAAAATAATTTTCGATTATGGAGACTGTAACGAAAAATCGATTAATCGAATAATCGCTGGCATCCCTACTACAGGTACATAACACCACATGTTCTGCTTTAACCTAATGGAAATAACAATGGTATTTTCTTAGACATCCATCTCACCCAACTGCCCCATGCAAAAAAAGAACATTCACGTTTTATATTAATAATTGTCTTTTAATACTGTATACTTTCCTTCTGGGTTGTCGGTATTAAAAAAACTCTTTGAGCTGCAGTCTGAATGCTGCTGTGATTTCCATACATTTCTTTCAAACAGATTATTCAATAATATTCTGAATGCTCTCAAACCCCTCGGAAAATGTTCAAATGGTAAAATAGTGTTCTTATACCGTTTTTACCGAGTTGCGCATATATTTTTTAACAAACATGTCAAAATGGTTAAGTCCTCAATAACGGCAACATTTCACAACATTGTTAAAACCATCTGTTTTATGGCAATTAGAGCCAGAGCTTTCTATGTTCCCTCTAAAATTCAGTGATATTACTTTGCTCTATATCTGTGGCATAACAATACTCAAAATGAAAGCAATAAAGTTTCAAAACGCAGCTCCTCTTGCTTTCTACTGCTACTTGTCATGCAGTACAGAAAGTACTTGAAGGTTGTAATATTTCCGGTTGAAGCTTTGGCTCAAACGCAGAGATAACTGCCACAAAGCATTATATAGTAAGTGTAGCAATATTGCCACAGGCACAAGTGTAACTTTGCACTTGGTTGTGATGCATTGATGACAGCGAGTTGAATCCCATGGGTAGTTCTATCTCAGGTTGAAATCAAGGCCGCTGTCATTGTTGTGCTTCTTTTTGAGAGGCTAATGAGCCTGTGAGGCAGATAACAGCAAGAGAAGTATCTTACTTTTTATGGCATTTATGTGTTTTGAGAGCCTTGTTTGGATAAGTGTTGTCCCTGAAGGGTTTTTAGATTTTGGATGTCTGAGCGTCAATGGCATGGTAAAACGCCCTAAATGAAATTGAGTTATATTGTCTTCAGAACTCTTTGATATAATATGATATTCTGCCAGTGATGTAGACTACTAATATCCAGCTGTACGAGTTAGTGGGATCTAAAGGGGGCCCTATTATGCTTTTTCCCTTTCCTGTAGTTTGTACGTTTGTGTGCATGGAAATGGTCTGCAAAGTAAAATACCAAAGTTCTATCCAGGGGGAGTTTCTCTCACACACTCCGCACTTGCCTGAAATGTCACGATTGTAGTAATTTCTTTACTTCCGTAATATAGTGACATCACTACGTGAAACTCCTGCTTCTACTGGCTACCGCTCTAACACATTGTACGTGAGGCTAAGGGGCGGGACATCGCTAAGCGGTTGACCAATTAGAGCAGGCTGGGCTCTGGTTTCAGACAGATTGCAAAGAAGTTGCTGTTGCATAGGCAGTATGAGGAAAAATAAAGAACTTTTTGAAAATTAAAGCATGTAAACATGTCGGAGTAGAGCAATTAAATCAAAAAAATGAACCTGAAAATGAGCATATTAGGGCCACTTCTAACTACTCTAACCAAAGCATCTACAAAACTCACTTGGAAAACTATTCCGCTGAGGTTTTCCTCCCCCAAGCACCTGTGACACAAAACTCCTCATTACATACACTTTGTACGAGGCAGAACAGGGTGACTGAAACAAGGGAGCTGAAAAATGCAGGCCATCATCACAACAAGTCAACACAAATTGTCTTCAGCTGGGGAATTATGAGAGTGTTACCTACATGTGGGTGGACAGACCGTGCTCACAACCTGCAGTGACGAAGAGGTTGTCTCTGTCCGCAGAGGCAGCCATCATGGCGGTGCTGTCGGTGCCAGATGGCGCAGTCTCCTAGAATGCGTGGATGAGTGAGTAACGTAGGAAACTCAATGTGTGACATGATTGAATAAAACAGACTTTGGGAAAGGAAACTGCATTACGCAGAGCTTAGTCAGTAGCTTCCGTACTTTTTACAATATTATACAGTGAAGTTTTCTTTATCTTCCATAGGTTATACCTTTATCCAAACCTAATCTGTATCTTTCAGGCGCCCTATGTGGGAGAGAAACTCCCTCTGTAGGGAACTTTGTGATTTTAGCCTTTGCTGACCATTTACATGCATCAAAAACACACTACAGGAACCCCGAAAAGCATAAAAGGGCCCCTCTCATCCTTACTGTACACTCTATCATCCATGGTCTATACCTAAATATATGCACTCATATACTGTACGTCATCTTCAGAGTTTACCCTTACGCCCGTCCACACAGCTGCGTTAAAATCTTCCAACGCTTCTGCCCATTCACTTTGAATGGGTTGACGTCACTTTGCCTCACTTTTCGCCGAACTGCATTGTGGGAAGCAAAGCGGAGATTTTCAGGATTCAAAAGTTGAGCAATGTTCAACTTTTGAAGTGTCAGCCAATCAAATCCTGTTTATGCAAATCTGACAGTACAAGCACTAGCCAATCAAACCGCGTGCAAGCTGGGAGTGACATACCGCAGTTCATTTTCTATATTCCTAAAAATGGAGGAGAAATTAGTTATTGCCGTAGAAAATCACCCGGTTCTTTATGACCAGTCCCTAATAACTTACCGGGATACAAACCGGAGGAACCAGGCATGGAGGGAGGTGGCAGAGACAGTGGGTGAAACTGGTAGGTTTTCGCCTGTTTGAGGATTTTATATCCAGTTTACTTCGTTTTAACATTGCTATTGCTTTGTATGTCGGGGGCGGGAGATTCATGTGATTGGTTGTTGGTCGCAAAAAATCCCCAAGCTTCAGACACGCCCACCTCCAAGATTTTCAAGATTTTTTTAAACGCGGCTGTGTGGACGTACCGTTACTGTAAAGACATGAACTTAATCTTGAATACATTTTTGTCTAAAAGACTTCTTTCACCGTCATTTGTGGCAGCAACATTTCATACAGAATTTGTGGTGCTGATAGTAGTGAAAAAAATACAAAAAAATTCTGAAAATACAGACTATTTTGAGCTGGTCTGCAACTTTTTTAATTGATAAAACCTTTTGGTTGTGAAGGTTTACTCTTGACTTCACCTTGGAAATAACAAGGACATTTCCTGCAACTTTGAGGAAATATTGAAAAGAGCCAATTGAGTTTATATTTATAATTAGTTTGAGTTTGTATTGCCTACACTCTGCATATACAATAGTCACACAATGGCAATAGTCATTAAACAGACTCGATGTCGGTTAATTGACAGTTTTTTCTTAATTCCTTTTTCATGTCATAATTGCCAAACATATTATATCCTGTTCTTTACTTTTTTTGTATAAGATATAATTGTATTTTACTCTAGCTACGCTGTCAGACGTTAATATTTGTCGATAGCTATTACTAGAAGATGCAAGTATAGATGTATCCTTCCACAGAATCTGAGAACATATTTCCCTTTTCAATGTTGAAACCACTACAAAGCACCACACCACAGCACTGAAGACAATGTTCAGGAGGAAGGATTTTTGTGGTCTGAAATTGACTCTTAAGTCCTTTTGATAAACACAACAATCAAACACAATGCATGTGCAGAACTCGGCATGATTTGTGCAGCCCCGAGCTAAACAATCCTCTCTTGGCTCTTTGACTTTGATAGAAAACCCTTTTTGAAGTGACTGAAGAGCAGAATGCAGAAGTCACTGGAGATTGTAGTTAAGAGTGAGTGAACCACATCATGACTTTGGTGTGCTACTTTTTAAAAACCACCCAGGACACCGCCGGCCCCGTGCCAGAGGGGGGGCACGGAGAGGTGGTGCTGGTTGGGGATGGAGGCTTAGTTTGAAGCATTGATGGAAAGAGCAGCAAAGACAAAAATCAATATTTGCAGGGTGGATGAAAATTCCCTCAGCTAGCAAACCGGTTGTCTGGAGGAGTTTGGCTGCTTCTGTTCCCCGCTGTTTTTTACTCCGGGTGCCCTTTATCTCTTGCCAGAATCCCTCATTCGATGTGCTTCACTCTAGAGCTCTTTATCATACAGATTGAAAACAGAGGGAATCGCAGAGGAGTGAATCACATGTGATTGGGAATTCGGCGTCCACCACATGGTTGTGCACCTACTTCACTCTTTGAGCTATGACCTTTCCTATTGTACCTCATTAGCACCATTGTGCATGAGGGTATCAGTATGTGTGTGCCTGTAGCTTATTGATGCATTGGTGTCCGAGTCACTGCTGCTTTTACCAAGAGCTGATAAATGAAGGCCGGCTTCACCTCCCCCACCCAGGATCCCTTGCTGCCCCTGGCTAGTTTCTCTGCTGTGTATTGATGTAGAGACCTAGAGACCAGTGTCGCTTGTGCTCTTTAACCTCACCTTCCAATTTGCCTTCAGTGTACGGTAGGTAGTATTGAGAATTTGTTGGATTTTGCCTAAAATACAGCATTAAGTATAACCTTCAGGAGTCCTTCGAAATAAGGCGTTTAATCGCACTTGAATGGAACAAAATATACTTTCCCGAATAGGGATGGCTATCGTTTTAAATGTATCGATTCCGATTCCGGTTCTTATCGATTCCCAAAATTGTAAAAGAAAGAGGTCAAACGTTTAGATAACAAAAATATCTTTATTCTTTTAAGCTTTAACTGACATTTTTACAAATACATAATATAGGCTACATGCAATACAAATGTATTGCACAATAGCTGTGCTTTATTTTAACTGAGCTATGCCTGTGGCAAGCTATTAACAGGCATTACACTGTGCCTTGTCTTTTTCTTTTTTGGTGTAGTGGAGCTTCACTTTAGAGCGTTTACCGCGATCCATCTTACTGAGCTCGTGAACTGCCTACGGGAGGGCGGGAGGAGCCTCGCTGCGGGGAAACTGACCTCTGTCGCCTGTCAGCGCAACTTTACATGATGCCGCTTAAAAAAATGAAGGGCGGTGCCGGCCGTCAACAGCCCGCTGACGACCGGACGTTCTGTGATTCTCCAGAACACACAGATGGCCAGTCTGCCCTTACCCTGTATTCCACCGGGTCGCCGCGGCGCAGACGGACCCGGTGGAATACAGGGTCTACCGCGTTTAGGAACCGTTAAGCAGAACCAAAATTGTGTATTTTGTATGGGTACCCGGTACCCGGCATTTTCTTATCGGTTCTCATCTGGAACCGAGTTTCGGTTCCCAACCCTATTCCCGAACAACATAAACTTAAACTATTTAAGAAAATAATCTGCAGTGTTTTCAACATGTCATTTCTGTTCAGTCCCAGCTAAAGAGTCTGTGCAACACATCAGTCATGCTACTCTGCTCCATTGGCAATGAGGCAATCAGTCAATATGTCACAGTGAGCGTGTGTCATATGGTGGCAGTGATGGAGGGCATGGGCTTGGGCTAGTAGGGGTGCATTCTTGTTCTTGGCTGGATAAATCTCTAATGGCAGCTCCCAGTTGCTTCTGCCAAAACACTTGGTCTCAACATCAAGCTGCTGAATGCATCCATGCAGGAGCCTCCTTATTGCACGAGTCGATAGCCCCCGGCAAAGAAAAGTTCTCCACATCTAAATTTCACATTGACAAGAACTCGGCTGTGAGGGTAATTGTGGATTTGTTGCCATGCACTTTGAAACGGAGTGGGGAACAGAGGAGGAGAAGGGAAGGAAAGGCAAATCGAGAGCAGTGGAGTGTAACATATGATCGCACAATCAGATAACCACTGTAAAGCAACATTTACTTCTCAATGTAATTGCAATTTAGTTATGAATAATCAGTCACACAAAAATGTACTTCAAAATTGCATATTTTGATTGCATTACATTCTGCCTGACCATGTAAGTGCACTTCCAATCTACATTATGCTATTAGCAATTCTCATTATGCTATACTCTTCCATGCAATCCTGTCTATGCAAGTACTCGTATAATACATGTAGTCCCATTCAGCCTGGATCATAATGGTTTGTCTGAAAACTGTTAGGTCTTTTTTGATATCTGTAAAATGTTCCTTAAATAATGCTTGTTCATTTGGAACAAAAACAAATCACGTTATAACATTGAAGATGAAGTTTTAAGGAAACAGCTGGGTGACTTTTATAAGGGATGTAAGGGTGGCTACTGTGGCTACAATTGTCAATTTAAATGAATAGCACATCTGATTTTCTTTACCTTCGATGCTCTCGAGTCAATTGCTTTAATGACGGTTAGGTTACCACAGGATGAAGAGATGTGCCTGGAAACAATACAACATTCTTAGTGAGGTATGGTGTTTACTTCCCCTTTCTTTTTGGTTCAAATATTTTAATGTTTCTGTGACAGGCTATAAGATAGCGTAACAGAAGACAATACAATAAGTCAATACTTAAAGTGGGCCTCATTAATGTAAGTTACTGTTACGTGCTCCCCTCCCTGGTGTTCTCTCTCCGTATTGCAGGTGCACCTTATCTGCCCCTGGCTCCGCCTCTGCCCAGGTGTTCCCAACTCCAGCTAATTGCGGGGACTAAAAGGAAGGCTGGAGGAGAACGATTGCCTCTCTGACACATCGACCCATTCTGCTGCCTGACATTGCAGCAGTCAGTAAACTGTAGTTAGGAGCTAGAGCTCCATTTGGTCAAGTCTTTTTCTTTATTCTTTTTAGCCTGGAGGACCTGGTAGTCCAGTTTTTGCAGCTTCATTTATTCCTTTAGGTTATACACCTGACTTTCAGTTAGGGGTGGAAGCTCTGGGTCCTACGGCCCATGGTGTGGCTGGCTCAGGCTCCCTCCACCCTTTTGTTATTTTTGGCCAGTCCTCCAGACCTTTTTCATTTTAGATTGGCTTGTTTAGAGAAAGACCGCTCAATAAAAGCAAAAGGGTTAACTCTTCTGGTTGTTTCGTCTATTTCTATGTTGCGGGTCTCAGCGTGAGCCACGACAGCTGTGTAGAAGTTGTTGCCGTAACAGTTACATAACACTAAAGATCCCAATTTTGCTAACAGGAATTTAGATTAACAATGGGTAAATAACTGGTCATACAAGACCAAGAAAGCTGTTAGAAGAAAACCATATGCATGGAATGGAGCGGGTGCATTTCTATATATTCATTAATCATATACTGTATTTCTCGGAAGAATATTTTGTAATTTCTTATTAGCAAGAGAACAAACTATCAGTTTACAATTTTTTATATTTTTGGGGTTATTTTGCCTTTTATTGAATAGTACTAAAAAACACATTTAAATGAGCAAAAAAAAAATACTTTTCAGTGTTTACCATTTGACGAAACGTATTACTGTATATATGAAGGATGAGTTATAATATTTCTTTACGATATAGTGAAAGATTTATATTTTTTATTAAGACAAATGCATATTTCCAAAATTGGAAAAAACATTACATTAACAGTAGTGGCCATCATGAAAGCTTCTGTCCCTCATTTGATTATGTAATGATAACCTGCATGTGACTCATTCAAACATATTGGCCGTGGTACCTAGAGAAGATTATTCATATTTGACACATTTAGCCTAATTCACGTGTGCAATCGCCCCACTCCTAATGTCAGTCGCTGATTGTAACTTCAGCATTGAGCAGGTGCCGTCCACTGCAGTGAATCAGCGGACCTCTCGCCCTGTGCGTGAAACGTCACCTAATTCAGAGCACTCACCCTCTAACGCCTGCTATTTTCTCGCAGGCCCGTTGAACCCTCCTTCCTGCCTCCCTCCAGCTGGCGTCTCCACCACACACCAGATGGCTCACATTGCCTGAAAAACGTTTTCCCTTTCAGTGTGAACGTGACCGATTCTTTACCAAGTGTTCACATCCTTTACCGCCAGTACGGAGGTGGCATGGTGGCTCAGTGTCATTTGATTGAAACGAGGTTCAGTTCATGTTTTTGTGTGGACAGTTAAGTGTTGGCCAGATTTCCTCCCACTGTTAAAAGACGTATAACTGATTTAACTTCATATCTGACTCTCCATGTTTGCCCTTTGAAGAGCTGCTGCCCTTCCTCTGGTTACTTGACTGCTACCCAACGTTTATTTGCATACATTTCTTCCATGTATAGACATAAGCAAGTACATAGAGAAAATGCAGGGAAAAGAGACA
The DNA here is from genome assembly GCA_943591055.1 of Gobionotothen gibberifrons. Taxonomy (NCBI): domain Eukaryota; kingdom Metazoa; phylum Chordata; class Actinopteri; order Perciformes; family Nototheniidae; genus Gobionotothen; species Gobionotothen gibberifrons. The sequence continues at coordinate 1,659,159 of CALSBZ010006684.1, forward strand.
TTTGGAGTAAACTGGATACTTGTGATGCTACTAAAAATGGCAACCATCCCCGAACAACCCACAGAACCATTGGCAGTCGATGGTGTCTCTTTGGTGATATTTGCGAAGAACACTTATCATTGGTCCAGCAATGATTGACTAATCGAGGGATCTTTTTAACCAGCAATGATCATCATTGATTTCTTTATTTTGTTCTCTCTATTAATTCTAGACCTTACTGTATATCAACAGAAAATTGCAATCAAAACGGTGAACGTCAATGGAATAAATGTACAGTTTTTCTGCAATTTCATCGCATCCTAGTTTTAACAGTTACTTCATTTTCTTTACAAAATAATCTGAACAAAGATTCATATCGGATCTATTTTAACGATAAAATCTACCCATGTTGGTCATTGTTCAACTCAATATTCAGAATGACTTTGCATTAAGCACCCACAGTCGTGTAATAATTAAATGAGTAATTACTGCATCTATAATATGTAAGAAGTTGAACTTATTGGCATGGTATACAAATAACTAGCTAAATCAATGAGAGGATATGCTTCAAAGTGTTCGAGTCATAAGTAAGCATGTCATTGAAACTTCTGTTCCACATTTTTACAAGCTATATTAAATCTTGTTTAAAAATCACAATAAGTAAATCGTTTAAACATTACTGATTTTTTTAGCTTTCAATTTTTGTGGCTGTTGGGCTCCGGCAATACATAAAAAAGCAGAAAACGTTAGTCTTTCGCTTCAAAGTACTATTAATACAGAAATTACAGGGCTTTTTTTATAAAATTCTATTTTGAACATAAAATAAGACATAACTGAACCAGACATCTAGTTTGCAGCCTAAAATGACGCTGTTGCAACAAAGCAGACAAACAATGTGGACAGGACAGATTGTGGGACCACATAATGGTGTAAGACCTTTCATTGTACACAGGGACATGACACGGGCTAGGACGGGACACCTAATTATCTGACCTTTTCTTACAGTCAGACCAGAGGCTGAAACACAGACACTTTACTAGCAATGTGATGTCAAGGACCTAATCTGTGTCAGGACCATGACCAGTAGAGTTCAAGCTATCGAGGCGTTTAATTACACATGCATGCAATGTGAACACAATTATATGTCCTGCTTATCGCCTCCCATTTTAACTACGCAAGCTGTGGGGCATTTGGTTCCAAGTACCAATTCTTTTTTAAATATGTGAGTTAAGGTTTCAGGAAAAAAATACAAATATTTCATAAAATGTTATAAATCTTCTGTGGCACAGTATAACAATAAGGTATGTATGTATACAAATAATATGTTTCATAATTTGTAGCTTGGAACTTAAACTCATTTTTTGGGGAGATATACTACCATATTACTCCAGATGTTTTTCCTGAATAACCATCCAAACCACAGCCAAAACTATTTGTAATGAGCAAAACTTAAGATCATCATGATTCTTTGTTATACAGTAATGGCGCATTTCCACTACAGCGCGGAGCTCGCTTTAACCGTGCCGAGCCGTGCGGGGCCAGTTTTTGGTTGCGTTTCCACTTAGCGTAGTTCCGGCTAGCGGGTACTATTTCACAGTTTTCTGGCCCCATAAAATCAAGGTTCTTTCCGGGCCAACAACCAGGCTGAGTCGGGCTGAGTATGCTAAACTAGAGAGAGAATCGCTGGCAAGGGGGCTATAACTACAACAAGATGAACATATTTGACCGTGATTTAATTGTAATACACGTTTCAAAATGATGCCGAAGTAACAACATACTGATAGCGGTTAGTAAAAACCATGAATTAATGCTTTGACAAGTCTGCAGACAGACGGCAGGCAAACACCTTTTAAAATGCGTGTTGTCTAAATGGAGATCGGCTAAGCTAACGCAGTATATGCTCCGACTGTCCACACTCACAACAACGGCCTACAGACATAAATAAACCAGCGACTGTATTCGCCATGACACAGACAGTCTGTGGTTTGTACTTGTTTAACTTTTGTCTAGTTTCTGAACGGATATGAGGAGCTGTGAGCTCTGAGTGCTAACGTTTTGTGTTTCGCATTGAAGATGACGTCACGGCTCCGCCTACACTGTGTTACTATAGATACTGCCCAGTTCCTAAACTGTAATGGTAATGCGCCATATAGTGAGCCAGTCCTAACGAGGCCTAACGAGGCCTAGCCATACCGAGCGAGGCCGTGTAGTGGAAATGCGCCATTAGTGTTATTCTGCGATTGGAAGTAACATTTAGCAGTATTTTTTTTAAGCCCAAAGCTAAACTGTATTCACACGAGGATGTGTCTAAGCTCATCCTCAAATGTGCCACTGATATGACCCACATGGGTGCAACCTTGACCAGTTGTGCTCAGCCGAGAGTGCAACGCTCAGCGATTCGGGGTTTCCGTGGTGATCATCTGGCTCCCAGTGATAGGGCTGAGGTTATATGAGATTTTGCTTTTCTAAAAGAAATGACCGGGTCCTCTGAGAGAGCCATTATAGAATGTCAAGAATGTTTTTCTATCAGCTTTCACAACTCTCGAGTACCCTGGAGTAGATGGGGGGGAAATTGAAGTTTTTCTTCCTTTTTCATCCCTTTTTAAAAAGAAAGAACCTCCTGCACCTGATAAACCACAAGGCAGAAAGCTGTCTGAATGCTGTGCAAACACCCAGGGATAAAGTGAAACCCAAAGAAACTTTGAGATTGTAAAAGTAGCCATGATACTTTACTTTGCTTCACACTGCTGTCCATCCCGGTTTGCAATACCCATGAGGGATTGTGAGGAAGCATGAAAATGATATCCGCTCTCTCTGGTGTTCTGCAGATGTCACGCCTGTGGTCCAGAATTTTTTGTAGAACTTAAGCAACAGTGAATGTGTTGGGCCAAAAAAGGGAAGCGATGCATCATATGAAAATGGCAAATGTAGATTAAGGGTGTTGCCTCTTGTTACATCTGTTGTGTCTGCTGAAAGCTTGTGCACCTTGACAAAGTCATCATCAAGGTTACCACTTACTGTTGGGGAAATATTTTCCAAGGCCCATAACCTTGACCCAGTTTATCAGTTCATTCATACTGTCCTGACTGAGCACAGGCCCCTGTAGCCTTGGCTGCTGTGCTCTGTGTGTTGTCTCCCTGTTCCAGCCTGTTGGCGTCAGCTGATAGAGGTGTTATGGTTCTATCTTGTTATGCACAATGTTGGTTACTCTCTCTGAACTAGTTAAAAGGTCTATCGAGAGAGAGGCTCTTCAGAATTGACGTGGCAACTCAACCGTGCAGTCAGATCCGTGACTGTTGGACTTGTTTTGTGAATTCTCTGGCCGAAGCTCCTAAATAAACCATCAGCGTTTGACATCAAAGCTCCAGCTCTCCCAGTGTCTCCGTCCTGAGCCGGTGACTCCCATTGCATTGCTACACAGAAGTTTCCCCCACACTTAATAATTGGTCATTTGAGTTTCTGCCAGTTTACACACCAACAAGACACTTCAGCTTCTGCGAGACAGGACATACAAGAAGAGATAGGATGGGAATGTGGTAGATGAAGTAGTCAGCATAATCTTGAAGCTCGATCTGCACATAGTCCTAGCCAACACCTTAACAACTACAACAACCTACAAGCCACTTTGCTTATTTGGAGCAAATCCCAGTAGCCCGTTTCCAAAATCTTGTGCAAATTCTTCCAAGAAGTATTGGCTGTATTTCTAGCAGCATACTATGTAATGGCCAAGGTTTGGAAATACACTGTTTCCTTAATGATAAAAGTCTATTGTTCTCGTTTCTACATTCTTTGTTTGTTTGAAGTCGTGCTGTGCAGTGGCTGTTTACCAATTGTATTGTGTTTCAGTCCAAACATCAATTCAATAACCACGCTTTGACATATACATTAAGTCAGTTGCCAGGTCATTAGGTATACCTATCTCAAATTAAAGCAGTCCAATATAACAGTCCTGAAAAAAATCCTACATTCATGAAGGTCATCACGTTGACTGTTGTATAAACTATTTTAATTGTATATTGAACTTACTCATAATTTAAGAAACCACATTTGGGCGATGCTGCTAAACCAAATTCCATCGCACTGT
>CALSBZ010006684.1:1673221-1700401 GCA_943591055.1 Gobionotothen gibberifrons
TAAGGCCTCAGGATGACTTTAAGACTTGAACATGGTCATTTTTGTTTGTAACATTAAATACATTTAATCTCCCGATTCCAATCTTTTGAAAATCACGTGATCGGCGCCGATCCCCGATCACGTTATCGGATCGGGACATCTCTAATTACCACAATGAGATTCAACATTTTGGTTTTGATTGAGTTTTGCCCTGGTACAGACATTCATAGTGCATAGTTGCATTAAGTGCACGCACATTTGCAATTGCCTACATGCTCCAAATACAGCCTTATGAAGCCACTTACACGCTGTAGACTCTAGTTTTTTGTTCATGACCTCAAGAAACATCAAGAAGATCTTTTAAATGACATAGCTGTGGCATCAACATTCTCACGAGTGGTGAACAGCGTGGTGAGAAGCGTCACCTTCTCATCTTCTTTCAGTGATTCAGATAACTTGTTTGATACTTTCCTTTAAATCTAGATATTTTCTTCACAATAACACATCCCCATCTAATTAAATGTGTGTAGTGCACATTATACACACACACACACACCAATGTAAATGCTGTTATTTTCCTCCTCACCCAGACAGTCTGTGCATGCTGCTTCATACTAACAGCCTCTTCCATAATTACACATTTTCTATTGAAAATGCAAAACGTTCTGTCTCTGTTGAGCAGCTGGGGTGAGAAAGTTGTTGACACGGGGGAAACACTTGCCCTTCAAAACCGGCAAGCCTCTTAGATGACAGCATGCTACAAAATGTGCATTTTTGGCAGACCGAATTGTAGCTATCAAAGCTGTTTTTCAAGGATTTGCTTCTCGCAGATATGTCTGTCACTGCTTTACTGACACTGATGCACTTTACTATTGAGTGTCATTTGTGGCTTTTTTTTCTTTACTAAATCACTATTTGTTGAGAGGCAGACCAGCGAAAAACAAGTCATTTGCATACCCTCAGCCCCTAAACACACACACCACTTACTTGGGGCTTTTCTAAACTGCATAATGATGGTAGAAGAAAAATAGGCGCATGTATTGAAGACTGCCTTCGGACTGACAAATATAGCAATACATATATAATAATATAGATTTGTTATCAAAAAAGGCACTAACATTGTGACGCTTGAAATTCCAAAAATGTGTGAAGCATATTTTTTTCCTTGGAGACAAACGTTGAATTGGTTTTGCGATAACTAAAACAAACAAACAAATGCTCTTCAAAATAACAACAAATAATAAGCATACGTTTGAATCCAGAGACATGCCTGTGTAATATGCCGGCCATTATATGCCAATGTTCTGATGCTGTGTGTTGTATACATCCCATTCTGCAAGTATAGATATTGCATCAATGATAAATAAAAGTGAAGTTCACCCCAGCCCCTTCATAGGATTTACTATGGTTATGATAGACTCAATGTTATTGACTAACACATTTATGGACTTAATTCATAGATTAAAAAATCTCCAAGGCAAGGCGTCTTTAGCTACTCACAGCATGCAATTAGCAGAAAATAACAATGCCATGTGGCGTGTAATTAGAAACGGGGATCAACCCCTTCCCCACTCATTACAGCGCCCTGACCTAAATGGTACCAAAAAAGTAATTGAAGCCCAAAAAAGGCAGCAATTACATCAGTAAATCCGTGTCATTTTGAAAAGCCGTCTGACCTCAGGACACCCTGACCAATGGAACTGCTAATAAAGTCAACTTGTGAAAATAAAAAGCAAACGCCTGCCATTTCCCTGGCTTCTAATATGTTTACATCGAGAGGCGTTTGTCCAATAAAGCCGTTTTAATTGCGCCTTCTTTTATTGTTTGCTCAAAATCCACTTTGCCTAATCCTAAAGAACCTTGGTCATATTTCCCTAGACAAAATGCAGCTGCTGCTATAAGCTTGTTCTCACATTAACCTCTAACGCCCCAGTCCTCATGTCTCCAGCTAGTGTTCACAAAGCTTTTGCTCAATTTACGAGTAGATTTACATTATACTAAATAGTGTTTGTACCTTGTTGAACTTTCACAGTCTGGCGAATGCGAAAGAGGAAGAGTGATTCAGCATATAGCCGCTCACATCCAACCCTACACACACAGACCATTACCCCTCAGAACCTCATACAGTATCAAGTGTATACTGCTCTCAGTAACATGACACGGTGATGATGAATGCTGGCAGTAGTGTCACAGTAACCCCTAGATTCCACCGGGTCCGTCTGCGGCGCGTAACGGCTGCGACGCGGCGTCCGCAAGGATAGCGGCCACTCTAGTCAATGGGTGCTATTCCACCAGACGCGGCGCGTTACGGCTCAGAAGCGTCCCAGAAGCGGCTCGGCGCAGGGCTGTCCAGGAAATATGCCCAAATCAACAAAAACTGCGAGCAGACAGGCAAGACGCTCCGCTTCTGAAATGCTTCTGAAACGCGCCCGGTAGGGTATGACGCCGGAGGAGGCCGGACCAAAACCGCGGCGCAGCCGTTACGCGACGCAGACGGACCCGGTGGAATCGAGGGGTAAGTGTAACAGCCCGTCCACACAGCGGCTTTGGAAAAAGCTTGCCAGCGGGCGTGTCTGAAGGTCGACCAACAACCAATCGCATGAATCTCCCGCCCCTGACACACAAGCAGCGGTTTGATTGGCTAGAGCTTGTACTGGCATATGACTGGCACGAAAGCTTCAGAAGCTTCAAAAGTTGAACATTGCTCAACTTTTGAATCCTGAAAATCCTTGAAATCCTGGAAATCTTCGCTTTGCTTCCCCACAATGCAGTTCGGCGAAAAGCGAGGCAAAGTGACGTCACCCCATTCAAAGTCAATGGGTAGAAGCGTTGGAAGATTTTTTTTAACGCTGCTGTGTGGACGGGCCATAAGTGTTACTCTCATCTTCTGTGCTGAACGTGTACCATAAAGATGATGAAAAAGTTATCTGCCACTACCAAATGGTGGAAAGTAACCACTAACCTTTAATAAAGTACTGGTCTATTATGACATATTTGTACTTCACTTGAGTATTTTGATTAAATGATATCTACTTCGCTACATTTCAGAGGCCAATATCATACTTTTTTACTAAGTACAGTAAGAGAATAAAAGAGGAAGTTATATAGAATTTGTGCAATGTTTGGCAAAGTTAATCCATAATATATGACTAGGTAGAATGTGATCGGAATTCTAAAATCAGTGTTTGTTAGCAAATATCTCAGTATTTTAGATTTTGACATTTTGTCTCTCACATAAATCAGCCTGAATTGTACAGTTATTTTTGCAATTTCGTGCCTTACCTGCAGTAAGTCATTTTTCGCATTACCTTCAGCTGCTTCTCTAAAACAAAAAGTAAAAATGTATTCATGCGCCTTCAGACTTTCACTGTGTAGCAGCTGTTTTCAGATACACGTCACAACAGCACAAACTCAGAGGCATACAGTTATATTTTTTTGGTTGCTTGCTGGTCATAATCTCTCCTTGTTGTTTTGATGGACCGCTTGTTGACCCAGCCTTTCAGAAAAAGAGAACTAGTCTGTCTGACATGGCTGGACATAACACTTGATAAGGGAAATTCAAGACAAGGGAGGAGGAAAATCATGAGGGTGTCAGAAGGTTGAGTACTCAAAAGATAATGGGGAAGCGTCAAAGTTTTCCAAAAATGTATTAATCCGCACAGAAACAAGCTCAGTGACTGACACAATTAAACATCTGCAAAAAAAATGCAATGCTCTTTGAGACTTATTACTGTATGTGTTGCTTAACCACCCATGGCGTGGTTTTACAGACTGATTTAAACTAGCCTTAAAGGCAAACGTGATGTTTTTTAAATTTGTGAATAGATGAGTGCAGTGCAGAGCAGGGATCAGTTCATGTTCATCGAATTGGCTCCTTAATTGAATAGCCCGGTGCCCCCCCATTGCCTCACACACAGCCATATCAGTCATAATTAAACTATGTCTCTGACAGGGCCTCTGAGATTAAATAGTCTAGGGATTTCACCCTCACCTTCGGCAAAGGGCACTTCTCAGACATTGGAGACGGAGACAAAAGTCTTCTGTCCGATCCTTCCGGTTGCAGCAGCCTCGAGGATTAGGCGGCTAATGTTAATAGGGCAAATGGTATCCTGCAGAGCTGCCAGGAGCAGAGCCTCCCTGCTCTTACCCTGAGAAAACTTAACATAACAGCCATACAGAGATGCATGAGAGGACAGCTTTTGATGATTATATGACTGTGGGCCAAGCTGGACCAGCGGGACTCACAGTTGCACGCATAAGGATTGGCACAGAACAAGGCTGAGATTATCACAGCTTGACGGGATGTTCTTGAGGTGTACAGGGTACAGGATATGATTACACAGAGGCTGTTTGCTACCTCAATGTGGTAAACATCTAAAACATGGGATGTAGTGTGAATATCCCGTGTGATATTCTGCTGAGGTTGACAGACAGCAGCATCAGAGCAGGGTTTCTTGGCAATAGATGCTGTTACTGTTACTGAGTTGATTAAGAAAAAAACCTAACCCATGCATGTTATTTATCTTATTTTAACTGTCAGTAATGTTAAGGAACTTGCAATCTATGATCCAATCTCATCTTTAGTAAGATCATTCAAGTTGCAGCCTTTTAAAAAACACTTTTGGTAGCAAACTTTCATAACTTTAATTTGGATGTAAGGGACTACCGTACTTTCCGGACTATAAGCCGCTACTTTTTCCCCACGCTTTGAACATCGCGGCTTACACTACAGCTTCAAAAAAAGCTTGGAGCTGGGCGTGTCTGAAGCTTGGGGATTTTATTCGAGCCCCGCAACCAACAACCAATCACATGAATGTCCCGCCCCGTTTACGTAGTGTTAACATAGCTAGCAAGCTATGCTTGGATATACTGGATATAAAATCCCCAAACAGGCGAAAGCCTACCAGTTTCACCCACTGTCTCTGCCACCTCCCCCCATGCCTGGTTCCTCCGGTTGTATCCCGGTAAGTTAATAGGGACTGGTCATACAAAACCGGGTGATTTGCTACGGCGATAATTAGTTTATCCTCCATCTGTTTTTGAAAACAGCTTAGACGCGGTTTGATTGGCTAGGACTTGAGCTGTCAGATTTTCAGAAACGGGATTTGATTGGCTGGCGCTGGCTCGCCGGAGAAGCTCAGCCACGCTACCCACAATTGGTGACCGACCAGTGGGTGCGGCTTATATTCATGTGCGCTTAATAGTCCGGAATTTACAGTACATGGTTTATATCGCAATTAAGCTAAATGCAATGAGCAATATGGCTATAATTACACTTGCTCACAGTCACTTTTTTTCTGTTGGTTTTCTATGGTGATAATAGGTGCTATTGAACTAAAAGCTAACATTGAAATTGCACCACAGTGCTGCCAAGTATCCAGCCAAGACCTGACTGATGACGCACTGAAATGATGTTTACGTTTTACTGCTGCATGAATTATATTGACAAAGAGACTCTTTCTCAGCTGTCCATTATACCATTCCACATCTGGAAAACCACATGTTTACACCAGATGGTAGGAATATAATTGGCCCATTTAAGGCTGGAAAGAAATCTAAATTCAGATAAACCTATAGAATTGTTCTGCCTCTGCCTGAAACAACTACAATAATAATATTCAATATACCAGCTCGTACTGACAGCTAATGCCTATCTCATTTAATCCAATTCAAAATGACTAAATCAATTAGCCATGTATTAGCACACGAGACACTTTTAATGTTTTGACAATAACGCTAAACAAATGAAGTTTACATTTAATTAGCAGTGGATGCTGAAATCTCAATTGTTGCAAAGCTATTTTCACTGGGAATAATAAGAAAAAGCAGGATTTAATCAGACGTTATAGTGGAATTTCACCTGTGTTTATAACACATTTAATTGTAAAGCATTGAGGTTTTCAACCTTGCAAATACATAGTTGGGTGAGCTCAGACGGGTTGATCTTGATTGCTGATTTGATTAATTATCTTTCAGGAAGTCAGTGGGAAGTGATTTTCACTCTTGTGCTTGTCATGCATGAGCACACAATGACAGAGCTAAAAATAATATGTCCTAGACGATGTTATTCTGTCTTGTCTCATTTGTCCTCCTAAGCCCCGCTGAGAAAGTCTGACACTTTCTCATTTTATAAGTCTGAGTAGAACTTCTGATTAAATCTAACTAGCACAACTGCTCCACCACAGACCTTTCGGCTGTGACTCTGGCGGAGGACCAATAAACCAAAATGACAAGACACCAACCCAACTCTCTTTCGCTAAAACGCTTCTGCAATAAAAATGAGAAAAAAAGAACTTTTAGGAAATCAATATAAAGTGCTTGTACTTGATTAGAGCCCAAGAGTTCATGTGTACGGGAGAAGAAAGTCCTATGTAGAAGGTCAGTAGCATAATTCAGTAGTTCCCAGTTTTCTCGGAGATGGCACCACTTAAAGGACTTTATTTCTATTCAATAAAAGCCCACAGGGCCAACAGCTTCAGCATGACACAGCCAAATACTTAGAGGGAACAGGAGGGACGGAGAAGGAGAAAGCATAGAGTCCATGTGTTCAGCGGGTCGTCTTTCAAGCTGAGCTAGTTCAATCAGGCATGTTAATCATGGGTCATCAACGTCCATGACAGCAAACATTAAATGAAAACGTTGCCACTGATGTTCAACAGAGATGAGTGGCTGTGTTTTCCACTGTCTAGCTTCACCAGGGATGCTGAGGGGGTTTACATTGCGAGAACTGTCAAACTTCAAGAAACCCCTTTTTTTTTTTAATTCCTCCAAAAGTTGGACCTGCCTCAGAACTGCTTTATTACTTGGAGCTGAACGGAAAGTCGCTGCCCTTGAGCTAAATGAGGATGAAAATCTATGAGATGAGTCGGGGAATCCACTCTGAGTGACAAGTGACATAACTTTCAGATTGAGGAAATTAATGAGTACATCTTCATCATGTGGAGTACATCAGCTTTCACTTATTGTCCAGTCTCATGCTCGCTAGGAAAAGGATATCAATGTTGTTACAGATGTTTTCAGATATCAAGTTGTATAACCAAAAATAAGCTTATAGACTGTAGGGGAATTATTTTAAATGTTTGGGGGTATTTTTTCTATGTGGAAATAAAGTTTCTGCACTAGAAAATGTACCTCGAGTCATCCGGGCTCATTTCATGTTGAATTAATTAAAAATTCAGACACTTATTTACTTTGTGGAATTAGGAGAAGTATTCATCCAGTTAATATTCAGTCTGTGTTCATGTGCAAGTTATCAGTTCATTTTTATATAGTCCCCTATTTATCAAGATAAATAATTATTCAACAGTTTTCTCTGACAGTGAAGCCAAAACTATGGCATTATTTTCCCAAAAGAAGAAAATATAGCGAAAAAGTGTATTTATTGGTTTAATTTATTTCAAATAACATGGTTTTTATATCATGTCTCTTTTTACCTTTTTAGATATCTTTAATGCAGAGTAAATCAAGCAAATGTATTGGATCCAAGCTGGGAAGCTAGTTGTATTGCTTATATCCTTTGACTTGCCCCAAATCTGTTTTCCCCCAAGCACCTTAATCCGTATCAGCCCTCACTTGAATCATCCGTTTTACTCAGTATCTGTTACTCGCTGTTTGTTGACGCTGAGTGATGATCAGTGTGACTCTAGTCATACTTAACCCGGAGATAAAACTCTCAGGTGACTTTGTTCTTAATCACCTCATGCAAATCATGTCATTAATGTTTTTTGCTTTAGATTACATCAAAGGCTCAGTCAATTTAGGTGAAGTGTAATTGGCACAGAGTACAAGCACAAGTGTAACTCAAGAAGTGTTGCGTGTCCTATCATCATTTATCAAACACTCTTGTAGTCATACATATGCATGCTGTAAGATGACGTTCGTGCATTGTAAATACCAAATCATGCTCTGAGAAAATGGAAAATTAATGTCAAAGTCAATTATCGTAGAAACCACAACCTTATAAAGACATTTGCACGTGTATTCTGTACAGTATCATAAGTACGTCATGCATTAACAACATGCAAAAATAATTTCAGCAGCTAATTGACTGCAGGGTTTAATTTATGCTTTTTTTGACTGCTTGTTACTTCCTTTGATATGTGCGCACAGGATATGGAGATCTAAAAGAAGAACAGCATGCATTATGCTTCAATGTGGAACATGATGACGTGGCTGCTCTAGAAAAGTCAATAAGATACAAGTTTGTGTATTTATTACAACACAAGTCTATTTCAGGAGTCTTTGTGCAGTCAGTTTAAAACACGCCTTTCCTGACATGACATAACATAAACAATTGCTTTGAACCTTGGTGTTTAGATGTCATCAAGTTAAATATTAAGACAGAGATCATTCCTGTTTTTCATTTCATCCTGAATCTAGTCCTTAGTCCAGAACGTAGTCTCTGGTTTGATAGGATACATTTGTGTGTGGGAGAGAAACTTCCTCTGGAGCGAACTTTGGGATTTTAGCCTTTGAAGACCATACACATGCACACAAACCTATATAACACACTACAGGAATGGGATAACCCACAAAACCGAGCTTTTAACTGCTAATAATAATAACTAGCAATGTCTCTGAGGATGAAGATGTTGTATATTTGGCAGTGAATGTTATTTGAATGGCAACATCACTTCATTCTTACTTTATGTAGTTGGCAGGAGAACAAATTGAAGCTAAATATGTTTCCATTCCGCTAATAAAAGAGGCCATACATCCTGTGAGTGCATATGAGAGCACATATTTACATTTTATTTTAAGCGTAATTAAATAAAATGCAAATATTATTGTCATTGGTGGAAAAAAACACTTTGGTGAAGTTCTCAACATTATACTGTAGTCTGTCCACATGCCGTGTGGATCTGACTGCCACTGAGGTGCCAGCTGTGCAGACTCGGTATACTCCAACACCTCTCCCCCAGCTAAACCTTCTCCATGTGACCTGGCCCTTAGACCATCCGACCATTTACACGTCATGCTGCACTCTGAGTCCTTACTGATTTCATGACTGAACAATGGTCTAAACGCCAGCTGAGAGCTGTCAACACCATCATGGACCCATAATGCAAGGATTTCAAGAATTTAATAAAATGAATACCTTAACAAATCCGTCTTCTAATAGTTAGAAATTGCACATGTGTTTCAATTGACTGGATCCTATACTGTACATATTTGGCTACTTCATTTGAAGACAAATTGAGAATGAATGAAAATGTGATTGTGAAAGGCTCCGTAGCGTATATACAGAGAGAGAATAATGTATTATCTATTCTTATTGTAGAGAATAATGACATTTTATTCTTAAAGTATTTCACATTTATTATCCTATACCATTCAGTAAGTTGATGTCTTTTAAAATCATTTGGAAAAAAAGATCCCTACAGATTAATACTGAGATTGTTCTCAAAAAAGCTTATCGGGATTATTGATAAACCTACACATTTCTACTATGGCGTCTTTAAGTTGCTGCCATTAGGTAGATGGTCTCCATGGTAAACAATAAAGCCATTAGACTAGTAACACAGCCACAGTACAAGACACTTGTGTATAGACTGATACAGTAAATGCACCTGTAGTTTTGACCTTTAACACTTGACCTGTGTGTTACGTATACTGTATTGCTGCTTTAATGTCTTTTTAACACTTGTCATAGTTATCTTTTTAGACATGTATTCAACCAGAGTTCATGAATCTTCTATGAATTTCTCTTTGAATTAAATATGAAATGCCATATGTAGAATGAAGTATCAATAACTAACATACAGTGATATTAATATATTACACATTGTGTCCTAGATGTTTCCAACCAGAACGATCATTTGTCTTCAGTGCTTACTGCATTCCTTCAGCTGTCTAGTTTTTGCAATACACTTGCAGCTCTACTTCAGATTGTGACAGAAAAGCTGATGCAGAGGTTGTGCGCTGCGGCATGGAGAGGAAGAGAGGGGTCTGAATGGGGGGTCGTGCCACTCAGTTCATGCTCACAATGCACATGTGCGTTATTCCTCAGGGAGGCGAGGCAGATATACGCTGACTCTCCTTCTCCCCTGGCCAGCTTTAACCCTCAGGCCAAAGTGTGACACTAGAAGTGTCAGATGGGAGTGCACGTCAAGTGTGCAACCGAATACCCCAGGGGCAAACATGGATAAGTGCCCTCAAGCATAACTACTGTAGTACGTCTGTGAGGTCCATGTCGGAATCGTGTTCCATTGATAAAGCTACATATTTAAAGCAACATCCACTCTAAACCTTAACCTCTTCAGGCATACCATCATATATTGTTAGGACGCTCTAACTCAAATGTTGATTCCACGTTAAAAGATCTCAGCGAGAGACTGGGAATAGAAGTCTGTGTGTGTTCCTTCGGGATTACTGGCAGATGTATTTTACATAAACATTTAAGGATAAATAAAATAGATCCTTCAACTGAAGTCGAACCTTTTTAGTGATTCATTGTGTACCCGAGTGGCGACAGAAATAGCGGCGTTACAACTGAAGTGACTCCCAGGGGTGGCAGAGGTTTACATGTGAACCACTGCAAGAAGCACTAACAGTGGTGTTCTAAATTAGACTGCTCCCCAACATCCAATAATAACTTGAATTAAAAACAATATACTTTTGACGTTAATGTGATACAACAGTTGTATTAGTGGAAGGTGGGCTCTTCACTTTTTTTGACTTTCATCACGCTGGGAGTTGCATGTTTAATCAATCGTGACTTTTCATGAAACCATATTATTATATAACAGAGCGAAAACAAAGATGAAGACTATGGTGTCCATGCATTAAAATGGCCCAAAAACATTTCCATGATGAGAAACGTGCTGTAGTTTGACGGTTGGACAGTTTTATAATCCCAGAACGTCAACAAGCGCTCCGATCTGTGTGCATCACTTTTAAATGTCCCCGTTTCCGTTGTGCTTTGAGCTTTTGGCAGCGTTTCATAAATGCAGTGCTTTTGGAAAAAGGCTCGACATGTTTTGTCAAGTTGGTTAAGATGTTTCTTACACAGTTTCTCCTAATGGAGTGTTTTCGGCCATTGTAGCACCTGTCGGCCACCGTAGAAGACAATTTCGCTCTAGCTCAATGTCCAAAGCACATGCAATGCAAATTCTTGAATATACTTGCTACTAGGGCTGCTCAATTCATCGTATTTTAATCGCAATTACGATTTTGTAATTGTTTGTATTTATTTAAAACTTTCTTTTTTTTATTGGTATTT
Source organism: Gobionotothen gibberifrons (assembly GCA_943591055.1). NCBI lineage: Eukaryota > Metazoa > Chordata > Actinopteri > Perciformes > Nototheniidae > Gobionotothen > Gobionotothen gibberifrons. The sequence continues at coordinate 1,684,422 of CALSBZ010006684.1, forward strand.
CAGTTGAATTACACTTAAAGTGCAGGATAATCAACTGTTAAAAATATACTGTTCTACATTTATTTTTTTCAATAAATGGATGTTTTCAAAGTAAATGGATAATCGTTTTTAATAATCATGATATCAATTATTGACCCAAATAATCGAAATTATGATTTTTGCCATAATCGAGCAGCCCTACCTGCTACAGAGATTCCAAATTCATACATGTAACGGCCCCTACACATGGCGGTGTGCGTTGCCGCTTCAACGCTTCTGCCCATTCACTTTGAATGGGGTGACGTCACGATTCGCCGAACTGCATTGTGGGAGCAAAGCGTAGCTTCTCTCGCGGTGCTCGCTGCAAAAGTAGAGCAATGTTCTACTTTTGATGCCTCGACGGAGGCGTTAGCCAATCGAATCATATGCCAGTACAAGCTCTAGCCCAGGGGTCTGCAACCTTTTTGACCAAAAGAGCCATTTTGCTCCTTTTTCCCAAAACATTTTTTGTCTGGAGCCGCAAAACATATTTCATAGCTTGATAGCTTATAAAGTTGTATTTATTGTTATATCAGACAAAAATTACAGTTTTTTGCATCTATTAGGCTATTTATTACATTATATAAAACTGTTAACCTCTAATAAGAAACAAATAACTCCTATAAGGAGAATTACAAATAATACACAGGCCTACTTTACAGCACTTGGGGAGTCCTCTGCACATTTGAAGGAAAAAATATATAATTAAAATGGGCCCACTTTGAAATAAATAAAACATATAGCTGCACCCTAAAAAGAGTTAAAGGTAGGGTAGGTAAGAATGGAGAAACCAGCTCGAGTGCGCTAGAATTAGAAAATACACAACCGGAAGAAATCTGCCCCTTCCTTCAGACTTCCTTACAGAGCCCCTCCTCCAACACACACAAACGTGCACATGACCAATGAGGGCACGAGATAAGTTTGTGCACAGATGGAAGGCTGACAGGCAGTCCAGACATCCAGTTATTTTAGCCGGGCCGGCTCAGATGAACGTGCTTTTTACAGCACTACGGCTTCCACAGATGAGATGTTTGTATGTATTTATTGTCAAAGCATTCAATGTATTCATTGCTATCGGGACGTTAAGAGCATTCCATGGAATATAACAAAAAGTGTTTTCTGAAATAAATTACATACCCCATTGAATTATGACTGAAGATCGTCAGCTGTCTTCCTCTCCCGTGTTGTTCCCTGGTTGTTCCTCGATACGTAAAGGCTGCAGCACCTTTGACAACTTCTCTCTACATATCAAACATAGCGGTAAACCAGCATCGTTTGCTGTGAAAGCATATAACTCTGTCCACGCAGAATTAAATCCTGTGTTCCTCCGATACTTTTCTTAGATTTTTCCATAGTTCGCTCATCGAGCCGGGGGTCAGGTTATTCGCCTGCAAGAAAAGGCGCTAGCGCGGGACCGTAGCAGGATGTGGATGTGACGTAGGGGTGGGCGATATGACGATATATATCGTCTCCACGATATTAGGTCTCCACGATATGCCTTTCCAGAGATATCATATCTATCGTGATAGTGCACCAGGGTAGGATTTTCACGGCGGCCATGACGGCCGGTCTGGCCGTGAAGCCCCGAAAATAATTGTACCTCCTACGGCCACCATGGCCTGCGTGCCCCTGATACTGTTAACATCTCGAAGTTGCTTTAAAAGCGTCAGAACAGTGGTTTCTGAACTGCGTTATGCTGCGTTCACAACGGACGCAAAGCGAATATTCTCATCGCTCTAACTGCTGGAGTTTCACTGCAGCAGTCAGCTGTGTTTACTCCTGTCACTCAAACAGGATGCGCTGGAGAGGGGGCGGGGCTTATATCCATGTAAATACTGTGGTGGAAACCAACTACGACAAAATTAACCTATTTTGCCGTGATTTAATTGTAATACACGTTTCAAAATGATGCCGAAGTAACTACACACTGATACCGGTTAGTAAAGACCAAGCTGTAGTCAGGATTCAGACAGTATTGCACTTCATTTATTGTCTTGGTTGATTCTGTTGGCTTATATTTTATTTTATCAATAAGGTATTTATATTGTTTTTCCCTTTTGAAACGGATGTTCAGTTATGCTAAAGTCTTTGATTGCACTTCAAGTCTAAAGTTTGCATTTTAATTGTTTGGCACTGACTTTTCCTCATTGATGTTTTATGTTTTACTTAGTTATGTTTTACTCTCCTTTTCATGTTGATGTTACATCACTGCTAGTGCTACCTAAAACAGAAAGTGAATTTTTATACTGGGAAACTGTGCCTTGAATATTTTATTTTATTTAGCAAGAGAGTGCACTTTACTTGGTGAATAAACCAGTGTTAACGTTTGTTGTGTAGGGTGTAGGCCTACCTACTTGAACACTGAGGAAGCCATATCAAAAGTCCTGTTGAATTGTTCATTCAGGGATTCATTGCAGAATTAAAACCAACTTGAAATGGTATTTTGGTCTGTTACTCCTTTTTATTTTAGTTTGTGTTACCTTATAGGTGGTTGTACTGCTAAGTAACTTGAAATATAACCATAATAACTGACATGAAAAAATATCGTGATAAATATCGTCTATCGTGATACTGCTTGAAAAATATCGTGATATTATATTTTTCAATATCGCCCACCCCTAATGTGACGCATATTTTAGTTGACCTAATTAAAACCGTTTTGTTTTTTATTTATGTGTCACAGTATCACCTCAAAATACAAGATACGAAACAGTTTCAGCCCCCCCCCGCCGGCAAGCGACAACGCACGCCGCCGTGTGTAGGGGCCGTAAGTGTCAAAATAGACTACATAAACTCTTGAATTACTAGTTTTGCTCTCAGTGAGTCTTGTTCTCATTAAAAATAGATTTCTTATCTGGCCAATGCTTATTTAGACTCTACAGCTGTACACTTTTTTTTCCTTTATCCAGTGCAAACCTGGCAAATGAAATTCTACTCTCTGTGGAGGGACTGCTTGCCAAGTGGATGTGTTTACAATGTCATATTTCACGGCTGTTTTGCACGGTTATAATCAGGGTCACACTTCCACACACAGATAAAAGGAGTGCAAGTGTTTTTTTTCTTCTATTTATTTAAACGGAAGAAAGTATTTTGTCATGCTTTTGTCTAACAAAGGAAGATACAGGATTCATTTAAATGCAACATTTCATTCCATTTGGAGGCTTGTCTACAAGATGAATTGGACACTGATTTATAATAGCAATGTATCAAGCAATTCACTGACCTGCTAAAGTAGAATGAATCTCAACATATTTGTAAAAAGCATGCTAGCTTTTAAGCATGAATCATTTTTTAAATGTTGTATACAAGACTGAGGCTCTAGGTGGGAGATTGGCCAATTTGAACTGCAGTACTAATAGGATTAGCAAATTAATATTATTATATATTCCAACAAAATCGTAATCTGCCATACAAATTCAAATTAGTAAAAAAAAAAAAAGGGGAACATCTTGTTTCTGTGTGTATGTACTATTTGTATATTTTTCTGGGTTAGTAATGAACAACAGTAATAAAGTAACTTAAATGGCATTTACCCTTGCAACTTCTCCAGTTTCTTTATTGGGGGACTGCAGTGCTCCATTATGGAAACACATTGTCCAACGTCTTGTTCTCCTCCCACTCAGCTATGACTGGTACAGTACAACCACAAAGGGAAATTGGCATTTTAGCAAGGGGCATAACTTCCAGACTCAACTTCTGTGTACTGTAGGCAGAGGAAATTATTATTCATCACTCTGTGTCATATTTAGAACACACATATGTTTATGCATGGGAAATGGCTCGTTCATTATTACCATATGAACTTGCTTTGAACTGGATTCTTTGAACGTTATTTCACTAGGTTCATTAATGTGACAAGGATGTCCAATCAGGTATGCAGTTTGTTGTTATAGGCGGGTATCTCTAACATGTGTAGCATTTCCTGTGCTGTATACAGTATGATGAGACTGTGAGCCCCAATGTGCACTGCAATACTTTTCACATCCTGAATCTTTCAGGAATGAGGATAAGCACCTCCCTCCGAGGCCACGGCTGTCTGATGGAGAAAGTTGGCCTGTCGCATGCTTCTGCTTTGTGAGTCAATGAGTTTGAATTTCATTTCCCGAGATGTCATAAGGGGGCCCTGAATCTGTGAGTGTGTTGATTAAAACCCTATTTGAATCCACCAAAAACGGTGCCAAAGCCTCAGTGGGTGATTTAGATGGAATAAAATACATTATTCAAGTCAAGCTATTTTGTGTTGTGAATGGGGCTGTAGGAATTCAAGGAGCAGTCAATCGTTTTGAGAAACACACTTGTCGGCCATCAAACCCCTTGTCAGGTGTAAAGATTGGTATGGATTGCATCTCTGTATGGGTACAGCACATACATCCAAATACACAGTGCATACTGTAGGACCATCATGACTTAAAACAAGATAAAACATCCAACTTTTTAGGGATGAACCAATTTAGATCTTCTCAGCCGATGGCGATAATTGCATGTTTTTGCCGATATTAATGCCAATGTTTTTTTGTTATGTATTCTACTTGTGCCACGGTAATAGATGCATTTGTTTTGTTTTTTGAATATATGAACGGTTTGTGAATAAGGACACATTTACCAAAATACTTTTGACCTAGTGTCTTTAGTCTGCTGCGCTATTACCTATAGATGTTTAGTTCCAACAGTCAGCAGTTCTCTCTGTTCCTCATAATCCATTATTACCCGTCTTTTCTTGATGATAATAAATAAATGAGTGTCACATTTTAAATAAACCATTTTGAAGCCAAACTAAGTGAATAGGCCACACCCATTTTTATTTTGTAAAAAAATATTGGTTTACTAGACTTATGATTTCCTTCCTCCAAAAATAAGACTTGTGCATCTACAAATAACAGTGGTTGAAAGTATGAATACATCTTTGAGGACATTTTTGACAAACACCTTAACCTGCTGCTTTATTACAAAAGAACACTGTGTTCCTGTCTTCAGAAGCAGTTTCACTGACACAATAATTGTTGCAACTTTATCTTGTTAAAATATTTTGTAAAGCAGTATTACCTTCACACTCTGTCTGTGCAGGTACTGTGTAATCCATGCCCACGACACCCATCATCTTAATAAGGACTTGTGTCAAAAAGGACATTGGAACACTTTGTTCTGACAGCAGGTATTTCTAATTGGACCTAAATATTTATTTTTCAGGCTGGTTGGCTATGAAACACGGACGACAGAAGATTTATACTTTTACTGAAAGTCAACATTCAAGAGTACTCACACACAATTTATTTGAGAACAGCGTCACAATTAATGGTGATCTAGATCTAGAAGTGCCGATTTCAGAGTGTGCGCCCTACATCTTCTCCAGATGTTTTAGCAGCTTCTACGTACAAAGTCACTTGCCATCCTTTTTTTGGTCAGTGAGCTGCAATAGGACTCGTCCAAACCTGGTCACTAACTCCTTTTATGAGACAGCCTGATTAAAAATAAAAGGATGAATGAATACATGGCTTATAATCAATAAATAAGCATTGAAAACACGGCATGTCCAAGAAGTAACACCAGTGCGTGCTAGCCCAGTGGAGTCGAATAAATACAATTTAAACAACAAGGATCTTGGATACCTCTGACACATTGTCTTTAAAATATATTGTAATTAAAATGATCCCTGTTCTTTTTGACATGTCATGACCCCTATGACCCGAAGGAATACCATCAACCTATACGTACAGCGGGTCAACATGTCATGACCCGCTGTTGGTATAGGTTGATGGCATTCCTTCAACAACAGGGTCCAGTTCTTGAAAGATCAGGAATGTAGATTTCTGTAAACCCTTTATTTGATCCAATTAGAAACAATTACAAAATACCAGTTATATTGCAGATCACAAAAGAAAATACATGAGTCATTGTATTTTCTCCGTTCTGCTTTGAGTCCAGAGTTCAATCACAGGATAGTTAAATAATCAGCAAAATATGTACACAGCGAAAATGTATGTTTTCTCTTTCAATAAAAAGTCTGTAATAATGTTGTATCAGTCATGTAAGACAAAACACTGACATTTCCCATTCAGTAAATGCACAGTACAAAGAAAAGTATTTTGTGATCACCCTTGAAGCCAGAATAATTGAACAAAAATCCTACAGTAATGATGTTGCTGCTGTGTGTGAACGAGCTCAGGGCTTCTCACCAGCCTTGTATCATTTAGCAAGCTCTGGCTGCTGTTGCTCTGTAACTTTCCCTTTTGAACCTTTTCATCTATACAGTCTATGCCTTTTGACAAATTGTAAAATGCAATCTGGCAAGCCAACCCCTAACTATTATTTCACAGTTTCACTATTAATACGTTTGTTTACAACTATTTGAGTTAGGACAGGATATTGACGATATTACTTTTGCAAAGAGAACTTGTAGCTTCAATACAAATCTGCACCAATCCTGGAGTTATCAGGTTTAATTATTCAGCTGATCAAAGCCGAAGACTTCCATTTAAGTAGTGGTTACACACAAGCCAAAAAAACGTTATGACCAAAATCTGATCAGCTCATTTTCTGACAGGTTTTTATATAAATGGGTCAGGACAAAAAGTGAGTGAATCTTTTTTCCTGAAACTTTCCGAATCTCTTTACACAGAGGGGACACGTGTTGATGTATAACAGACATGAACAAGTGGATTTCGCATAATAGGTGACCTTTCAAAATGTTACCCACAGTCTTACTCAAACTCATGTAATTGTTTAATGAGACCAGAGTTTAATCTACAAACCTGTTCAGCTAACTAACTAATCATACACTAGACATTGATCTCTAGGGTTAAGGTTTTTTGGGAAGCAGATCATTTTTTTAAACAGATGTTGAGATGTGATTGAAATACAGTTGTAATTTTCAGTGATGCAAGTTGAGTAATATTTCAATCATCTTTAAAACTTGTCAAATGGTTATATTTTACTTTTCAGTCCGAAAAAAATAATTAAATGTAATTGGATATGCTTGAAAAATATAAATATAATGTGATGAGTATCTGAACATTGCATAAGAAAGTTCAGATGATTTTTCTATGTATTGCAAGAGATAAATCAGGTCAGATAAAGGTCAATGATATTAGCAGTGTGAGCAGCGGTGACACAGACAGACAGGATGTACCTCAGTATTATTCAGACAAAGGTATGTGACCTCGTCTTTGTAGCATGTTTTTTATCAGTTCCTACATATTCAAGGCCTGTGTTAGCAAGCTATAACACACATTATTGTACTCTAAATAGTGTAAAAAAAAACTTGGGTTTGGCCTATCTCAAATTCTACCCTTTTCATTTGTAATTTACTTTGGACTACATGTTCCAAAGGCTTATCATTGTCGGGTTTCCAGCTTGACTTTAATGAATGACGCAGACATTTAAATGTCCCATCAGCCTCCTCCCTTGAGGATCAGTGGTGTGGGTCAGTTTGATCTCTCAGCCGCAGTCTTTCAAGTTGCCTACTTTGTGTAATATTTTCTTATCTGAAAGGGTGAGGCTGTTGAAAGAAAACCATGTACATCACTGCTTGGACAGCACATATCTGGCTAATCCATTGAACCTGAAGGCAACCCGTGCATCATTACTCTTTCATGTGTCGGGCAAGCGGCTGGGTTGTCATCACTGGCAGAGAAAGTGTCAAAGTGGATGTTTACATCAATAATTCAAACTGAGGGCTCGGAGAGTCATAACAGCTGAGTTCGGGTTGGTGTTACCCTTTAATATTTTCTACAGTTCGTCCATGAGCCGACCGTTACGGACACATTTCCCAAATTGCTGGATTGTTTTAGGATTGCAGGTTGTGAAACCAAACTGGAAGGCATAGCAGAGAGATATAATATTTCAGACTAGTTTTTTTGGCCAGTCATAGACCATGTGTAAATTACTGTATATGTTATGTTAGAAATGTAATCTCACACAAAGGCGCAAGGGTTGCGACTTTTTATTTACAAATATAAGGAGAAAAGGACGATGGTTTGACAGAAAATTATGAGATCCTGGTAGTTTTTAAGATCAGACTCTAAGCTATCAATGTTGTTGTGTATCTAATGCTAGCTAGCTATATCCAATGTCAGCATATTTAGTATAATGGCTGTATAATGGGAATAAACAGACTTCAAAATAATGAACTCCTCCAGCGCTACACCCCAACCAGAGCCTTACGGTCTGCTGACCAGCTGCTGCTGGTAGTGCCTAAGACCAGGCTCAAAACCCGAGGGCACCGAGCCTTCGCAGCAGCTGGCCCCAGGCTCTGGAACACGCTGCCCCTCCATGTGAGGTCGGCCCAGACCCTGGGGTTTTTAAATCCACACTTAAAACTCACTTCTTCTCTCTGGCCTTCTAGTCAGAGCGGAGCACGACTCCTGACATTTCCCTGTGTGTTATTTTGTATTTGTGCTGTTGTTTTTGTTGTAAAGTGTTTTTATTGTAAGCATTTTTATTGTATGTACAGCACTTTGGGCTCGACCAAAAATCGTTTTAAAATGTGCTCTATAAATAAAAATTGATTTGATTTGATTCAAAATAATGTCCAAATTCGCAAAATTAACTAGTGAATTTGCCTTAGTGTAAATTGCCGTAATTGGTCAAGTCATTCTGTGTGCTGTTCCAATTTCTTTCAAGCCATTAAATAGTAGGTCAAATGCTCCATGGAGAAAATGAAAACAAACAGTACCTTATTGTTTATTTTCACCACATGGGCTCATTGTAATTTAAAAAAATGATGGTGGCCAGAAACACTGCTTTGAATCAGCGAACTGAATGAAACTAGGTTGATGTGAAAAGTTAATAAGGGATGCTTTTTGCCCCCTAAACAGTTACAGCTCTTAGGTTAAAAATGCCTCTTCAACTTTAAGCTCCCAGCGGCATTCAAAAGGAAATTGTGGTTAAAAATGAGACGCATCCAGATGTGAATGTGTTAAACGATTTTAAATGTTAAGCACGACATAAGTGTGAAGCAAGTAAGATCAGCCTTCTCTTGGATGAGGAAAGGGTGCATCAGTTGTCCCATCAGGACATAAAGGTTCTCATCTGAATCCACGATGCAGGGTCCTGTCTCCACGCAGACAGCTGCCGCCAGACATCTTCAATAGGAAACCTCCAGAGTGTGAGGGCGTAGAAATCTAGAAGTCCTCTTTAGAGCAAATCTCTTGTGATGATGATATAAATGTCGGCAATATCTATCGTATACACTAATGTCAGATGAATGGAGTCATGCGGGTATTACTTTGCTGTTTTTTTTGGTGTCATTTGCCAGAGATGACTAAGCCACATTTATAAAAGGCCACGTAACAGAAATACGTCCGAGAATAACAGAGACCATCTTACACTTTATGGTTAAAAAAGAGGCCTTCATACAAAACGATTATCAAGAGAAAACATATGTTGACACTGGATTAATCCCTCAGTTATGTGTCATATTTTATACAGCTACCCACTCCAATGATATGAGCTATAAAACAACACAAACTAAAGCTGGGTATTATGGAATAATATAGTTATATAAAACTAACCAACTGAAATGTTGGTAGGATTACGTTCGCTTAGGCCGGAGGTCAGTAGCCAATAGTATGATAGTTGTTGGATCTCAGTACTGCTTCTTTTATGGATACATTCTAGTACTGCCCCAAAAACATTTTCAATCTAAAAACTGCCTGAAACCAACCCAAAGGCACCATGTTCAATACAGTAGTACCCCCCGTCTCTGCTGAGTGCGTAGGGTCATCAAGGGGCTGCTTTTCTCACTGCTGGTGGTAGGAGAAAACGGTGTAGAGTGATTTATGATGTTAATCATTAGCAGGAGAGGAGTGGAAGCATAGGGGGAGCGGAGAGAAGCTGCAGCGCCTGATGAAGTGTGTCCCCTCTGCTTGAGCCAAGCTACAGTTGGCTGCATGTGGAGAGGCTGAGCCCACTGCCGGCTGATGGAGTGAGATGGACAGGAAATATTGAAATGCATGCATTCATTGCAAGACTGGAGTCAACAAGGCTATAATAGTTGGGTCCAAATGATATGAGATCACGATTCTATCCACACGACAATAACACCAAACCCAAGAGGGTTGAAGGCAAAACAAAAACAAGAGCAAATCAGCCGGAGGCAATAACAAAATATGAAGTCAACATTATGTCCAAATGAAAAACTAAGATGGGGTTACAGAGTTTTTAAAGTGGCAAATCAACAATGATTTGCTGCTTTGATCCCTCTGATTGTGATTTGACCAGAACCCGTGCATCAGGAAATGTATTAAATGTAGATATCTACCATTCCCAGCAGAGAATAGCTGTTGTACAGTGCAGTATGAGGTTGGAGAGTTTTTCTGACTATTAGATTGATTTGCCAAATGTACATGTACCCTTTTTTCTTTTCTCTTACTTTAAGGCTTGAACCTCAATTTCAAGACATTTGAAAGTAATTTAGCTAACTTTAAAACTAAAGTAAATGATGGAACATTAAAACCTATTTGAAAAGAGATATACATCTAGTAGAGCAACATTCATTGGGAGCTGTCTCTCTGACCATCCGATTGATCTACGTTTAATATTCAATATGCTTTTAGGTCTGTTTTGATCTCCAACTTCTGAGGGAATTATCTGGCTAAGCTTTTTAATTTCCCAATATGTTTACCAGCTTGCTGCTAACAGTGGCTGACTGCAGTTTGCTGAGGTAAAGGACGGCTAGATGTCCAAAGAGTTGTTTTTGCTGCACACAACTGTCTGCTGTGTCTGTGAGGCCATGTGACACGGAGTGAACAACAAAGTTGAAAACCAAAACACTGCACTGAAAGAAAAACAAGGGACCGGAAATGATCGCTGTTGCCAGACATCTTCAATAGGGAAACTGTGAGGGCGTTGAAATCTAATAGTCCAGAGCAAATCTCTTGTGATGATGATATAAATGTCGGCAAAATCTATCGTATACACTAATGTCAGATGAATGGAGTCATGCGGTATTACTTTTTCTTTTTGTGTCATTTGCCATTTGAGATGACTAAGCCACATTTATAAAAGGCCACGAGACGGAAATACGTCCGAGAATAACAGAGACCATCTTAAACTTTATGGTTAAAAAAAGTGACCTTAATAAAAAACGATAGTCAAGAGGAAAAATGATATGTTGACACTTGATTAATCTCTGTTATGTGAAAAAAAAAGTTTAAAAACAAAACACTGCACTGAAAGAAAAACACTGGGACTGGAAATGATCACTTTGCTGCATTAATCTCTTGGGGTTCAATGCAAAAATAAAACACAAAAACAACAACTTCCTTATTTCAATTGAGGCTCTTGCACTCAGAACATAGATGTGGAGGAAACTTCTGTGTAGCAATGCAGTGGGAGTCACCGACTCATGAAGGAGACACGAGGAGAGCTGGAGTTCTGATGTCAAACACTGAGATTTAATACAAGTATCGGCCGGAGAAATTCACATCACAAGTCACAGCAGCCAAAGGTTCTGACTGCACCGGTGGGTTGCCATGTCAATTCTGATCAGCCTCTCATCTTGGTAGACCATTTAACTAGTTTACAGAGAGTCATAATCAACATATTGGGGATGGGCCTCGACACCTGGGCCCAAGAGTTCAAAACGTTTAATCCCTATCTGATCAAATCAGATTTGGATTTTGGGGAGTTCAAAACAAAAAAACAGGATTAGGATCAATTTGATATCCGATCAGATCAGGAAATCCAATCCAAGCTTTAATCTGGATCAAATCTTCAAAATGGGGAGTTCAAACCGACAACACCGGATTGGGATCAGTTTGATCCCAAAAAACAGGATTATCCTGATCCCACCAGAGGGGTGGATTTCCAATGGATTACCAGAGCAAAATGTACTGTACAATTTATTTAAAAATATGTTTCAATATAAATAAGATGGCAAAGTTTGTTAACTGAAATAATACACAATGTTTAGCCTTCATGGCAAATCAATTTTATTTTTCATTTTTTTCTCACGTTTGTGGTGGCCTATTTTGTTTTCAACCAAATGTTGATGACATAAATGTTTATGCTCATAAAAGTATCACAACAAAGATTGTCAATCACAAATGTAATTTAGATTAAAGAAAAAATATCTTCAACAAAAAACAGTCCATCATCTGTCATCACCTTTCAAACGTAGGTGTGGACAATAGATGTCTCTGCAATGTGATCTCTTGTCTTCCTTGTATTATTTTTCATGTCCACTAGATGGCGCTCGGTAGGATTAAAGCACTGATATTCAGGATCTAGTCATCTTGAAAAGTCGTAATCTGGATCAGGCTGATCCTATCCTGAATTGCTTTGAACTCCAGGGACAAAATCTGGCCGACTTGTCTGATCCTGGATCACAAAAAATGGGATTTCAAAATCGGATCGGATCTGATTGAGATTAAAAGTTTTGAACTCTTGGGCCCTGGAGACTGTCTCTGTTATCTGTGGTGCTTTAGAAGCCTGCGTTCTCACAGTCGTAAAACTCACTACGTCCGCCAGATCAAGTCATAAAACTTATAACATCAACATATGGCTACATTATCACGTTCCTTACGGGAGATAAGGAGCAGGGCTGATCGTAAATGTCAACACACAGGAAAGGGTTAAATTCTTGGAGTGAAGACAGAATTATTCCCTCACAATAGAGGGTTTTGCTTTTATTACACATTTTCTTTATATATTAGGAACCAATTCTGTGCCCAGTGTGATTCCTGCCTGCTTGATACGGAACTGACAGACTCCAAAGAGGAAAGCCACCCATATCTGAGACGTCTAACCAGCAGATCCCACCATCTCTCTGGCACATAACGGAAAGGAACAAGGTCTCCGTCAGAAGCCGGCCGCTCTGTGAAGCGTGACAACACTTCTGGATTGAGAGGGAGGGGAGCTTTTCACATCACACAAGCTGTCAAGGAAGTTCAAAGAGGGTTCAGAGAGAAGTCAGAATTCACCTTGACGTTCGCTTTTGGTGCAAGAGAAGTGAGACTCCACCTGACGGCTCACACATGGCAGACGTTTCACTGCCTACTCGGATGGCAGGTCAGATTGGTGGAATATCCCCCTGTTGTTCTTTCCGACGCCTTTTGAATGCTTCAATATAATATAGCGGGGCCACCGTTGAGGCAGCCAACTCATGCTCAAAGTGTGTAAAGCATGACAAAAACATATCAAAACAAGTTAATTCCCTTCAATCACACCAATTAATTAGATTATCACATTTCCTGTTGTATACATCTTGTATACACCCAAGTCTTGAACAAGCTGGACACTACTTGAAAGAAAGGAGACTATTCCGATTTTAAGATATTGCTGACAGCTTTCACTTAATTTATGCCCATCTTCAAAAATCTTAGCAGGGTTCTGTACCTGAAACCTGAATTATGTGTATGACAAACTGTTCACAAATGATCCATGGGAGGGTGGGAGCATTTATGTTACTTTTGCATTTTACACGATGGATGATGGATGTGGGATTAGGCAGTATCATGAATCATATCAATGTTTTCCCAGTCACTGTCAAGACTTGTACAACTAAGTCTGGCTCCTGAAAGATTATCATGTGAAGGCAATGGATACACCTGCACCTCCATGAGGATATACATTGAATGTAAGCTATGTATGTTTTGGGGAAATGGTTCTTTAAACTGCTTATGTGATGCAGGTTCAGGAATGCAGTCAACAAACTTTTAGTGTTGGACTTTAAATAATACCTGATTACGAGCAAAACATGTTCTTTCTCAGCCTGTTGTCAAGTTCTTAAAACTCCAGCGGGTCAGGAGCTTCGTATCTCACAGCAGTTTGACGGCCCGTCCACACAGCGGCGTTGGAAGCTTCTTCTTCACAAACTGCATTGTGGGAAGCAGAGCGGAGCTTTCCTGGTGTTTCAGGCTGCAACAGTTGAGCAATGTTCAACTTTTGAATCTTCTGAAGCTTTCGGTGGAAGCGTCAGCCAATCAAATCATATGCCAGTACAAGCTCTAGCCAATCAAACCGCTGCTTGTGTGTCAGGGGCGGGAGATTCATGTGATTGGTTGTTGGTCGAGCTTCAGACACGCCCGCCGGCAAGCTTTTTCCAAAGCCGCTGTGTGGACGGGCCGTTATCGACAAAAACACACTTAAATGACATGTCAGGTTTTTTGTTGCCGCTGACCGCTTGTGTCCTCCTCTGTAAGTGGAAAGTGCCACACACACACACACACACACACACACACACACACCTCGTTATGTAGTCTACCATTTCAACAACCTTAGACATCCCTTGAGGCTCAGAGCAATCATCTTGACACCTATCATCAGCCGACAAGAATCTGTTCTTTCTGCCCAGTGGTTCACTTTTCACACATATGCTTGGATCACATCAGCAAGGACGACAGATCTATAAGGGAACTGTCAGCTTATCAGCGCTGACATCAATCTCCTCATGTATGAGGACCTGCCTGTATGGTCCAGCAGATGTTTAGCTACAGTATATAATTAGCATAGGTTCAGCCATGGAGGCTGGTTACATGCTTACATCTGTGATTCTTACCAAATGACCTTACTAGGTTAGTGTGTCCTTGCTGCAGCAGAGCAATGTGAGTAAACATGTGTGTCAAGATTCAGCGGTGGTGGGCCAACTCTCCCGGGAACGTACTGGAACAGGAAAAGGAAAGCAATTAATCTACTGAGCCTATTTTACTAGGTTTTTTTGTGTGGCTATCCATGAGAAATGTCTTGAAAAATCCTGCGTTATTTGGAGCTTGAACATTTAAGTTTCACACACAGCAGTTATCTTCCTTCAAAACAGATCTAAAATTCACTGAATACAAAAACGCAACATTTTATCACTGACACAAATACAACTTGAGCTGTATGTCCTTAACCTTTAATTAGACCAAAGCATCCACCATTAGGAAACAAATGTCTATTATAATTATATTATTAAGAAAGGCACAATATATATTTTTCTAGTGGAATTTGGTGGGTCAAGCAGGATCACCAGTTCCTTCTTGCATCATCATGCATGAGATTAGAACAGCTGCAGTATCAATCAAAATGGATACCTACCAACTCCCACACATCACTTTTTATTAAATGTAAAATAGATAATTTTGTTGTTGGTTTGTCACTGGTAAACTGTCGGTAAACTTAACATGTTAGAACATTCAGCAATAAGACTCTTTTCAAATGTTCCCATCTTCGAATAAAACTTAATTTGATGAGCCGGTTCCATCTACAACAAATTGGTCTGCAAAATACGTTACAGAAAAGAGTGCAGCACCTGAAGACAGGAAACACTTCCACCTTCTTGATTAGTGATTATGCCTTGATTAGCAGGGAGCGTGGAGGAGGTGTGATTGTGTTTGTCTGTAGTGTAAGCCTAATGTCGGTTTACGTGTGTAACCATTTATAGATGCCATTGCTGCAATTAGCAGATGTGACACTCTTGTAGTCCGACTGCTTCGTCTCCTGCGTCAGAGGAGCCTCCTGGTTGGCACAGCAGCTTTCCAGAAGATCCAGAGGCTGGCAGTGCCAACAATTCACTGGGATTGCTTGCATGCTCAAAGCGGTGTTAAAGGGCAGCAAAAAGACTTGCCTTTGTACGAGTGCAAAGATGGAATGAAATGGAGGCATGAGTCTGTGACCTTATTCCTGAGGGGGCTTATACATTTCTGCCTACTCTGACCCAAAGAGACAACTCTGTGCCTTAGAGGAGCAGTAGTAGATATGTAGTCATGCCCAGCTGTTGTGAAGCATCAACGAAAGCAAAACCCCCCCGAAAAAAGCACTTCATTTACCGTAAATTACGGACTATTAAGCGCACCTGTATATAAGCCGCACCCACTGGTCAGTCACCAATTGTGGGTAGCGTGAAGCCAGCGCCAGCCAATCAAATCCCGTTTCTGAAAATTTGACAGCTCAAGTCCTAGCCAATCAAACCGCGTCTAAGCTGGGAGAGATATCCCACCGTTCATTTCTATATTTCAAAAACAGATGGAGGAGAAACTAATTAT
>CALSBZ010006684.1:1700411-1717806 GCA_943591055.1 Gobionotothen gibberifrons
ATTCCCAAAAAGATGACCGAGGGAGGCAAAGTCTGAAGCTGTTGTGTATTGAGTGCAAATATGTTCAAACAAAGGGATCTAAGCTTCAGTTTTGTGTGTAAAGACAATACAAACACCAGTCAGTTCAACGCTCATTTCCTGTGCCAAACCTTGACAACTGTGATGAGCAACAGCTTTTCAAAAAACACACTGCAAGTCTGTTAGATGTGCTTGTTTTAAACTAAGGACCGTAAACTGCAAGAGAACATTTAAAACAAGGCTAATAAAACGCACCTGCTTTATTTTGATCACAGCCAACAATAGAGAATTCAGTGTGTCGGGTACAGAGTATTGTCAGGAAATCATGATTAACTCCAGAAAGAAATACAAATACTGTACATGCCGCTCTTTAAGCGATAGCCTCACTTACCAATATTATGTATTTTAGCTATATCTTTTGATATAAAGCACCCAACAAGTTCTCCAATTGTGTTAATAAAAAATAAAAAAAGCAGAATTGCAGTTTAGTTAAGCATTTAGTGAAATTCTTTATCAGAAAACCCTGAAGACTGAGATTTTGGTTAGCTCATGTTGTTGAATAATTTCTCTTCCCTGTTTTTTCTCCTATCTTCTTCAGCAGATGACTGCTCCTACTTTCTACACAAGAAGTGGATAGTCGTAATATTGAATATGCAACCTACTTTAAGAGGCAGCACAACACTGCATTGTTATTTATATCGTTAATTTGAATTTCAAAGGAAGCTATACCCTCCTGTTATGGTGGTGATTCATAGGCAGCTTTTAAAAGCAGTACAGATCGGCAGCGGTGTCTTCCAACAGAAGTGGAAATTGACAAATTGGAAGGGATGATCTTGGATGACATGGGGACAAATGGATTAGGGAAAGGACACAGTTAAAAACTTTCTTTAGAGTGTTCGGGTACATCTGGTTCATGTTAACAGCATTTAATCTGGTTCTGGCCCCACTGCTGGCTATTGCTACGATAATAATATATGAGGACAATCAAAAGTATCTTATTTCCCCCATAGTGGCTCCAACATCTTTCTCTTTAAGAAAACTGATGCTTTTTCCCAATGGAGATCAGCTAGAGTCCAGTAATCAGTGAAGTGTTAGGTTTTTACAATTTATATCTAGGTCAATACATTCTGACTTGCTTGTTGGTGCCAGAACCTATAAAATCAAAGGTCTACTTAATCACATTCCTGCCATATTAGTCTTTTCCTAGTCTTGGCCCTGTCTCCTGTGAAGAATGGTTGGTCCTGCTTAGGGTCATCCTGCAAGGCCACTAATAAATTCCACCAGCGTTACCTGTCTTCTGGCACTTTCTTGATAACACTCATTATTGCTCAATGACCTGGAGGCAAAGCTTCACTTTGGGCCTCATCACCTTCAAGCTGCAGCTCAGGAAACTCTTCCCTTGCAGCTCACCTCTGCTTTTAAAAGCCATAAACTCACGCCCGACAAGTTAGCCAGGAGACAAGAACCACAAGCCGTGATTATTTGATATTGTAAAGTGAATTACACTCTCCATTCTCCTCGAGAGGGAGGGAATGTTTCCGAAAGACCAAAGGGATGTATCCAAGATGCGTGCAAGTTATGAGGCTCCTCAATCACAAAGAGGAAAAGTGTTTGAATCTCAGTTAGACCCGGGGCGAGAATGAAAGTTTAAAGTCTCAGTCAGTGGAGGGATGAAATAATAAAATAAAAGCGAAAAAAGCACCCTAATATCGTTTGTGATGATCATTCCAGTCCAAAATGATAAGTCGATGTCGAGAATGGATAAAATGGTATTCATGATAAAGGGGGAAACTGTAGACTTTAAATGGTGCTTCAGTCCGTAGCGTTGGATGAAGCACCTTCCCTTAACGTAAACACTGCTCTTAAAACACTCATACTGGAATATATGCTCAACTGTGTAGTGGAGCTATTGCAATGGCCAAATAGAGCGAGAGGGCCCTAGGAGGCTATTCACACTAGTGCGGATAGTTGTTAAAACCTGTGTGCTTCACTTCAAATGGGTTTAGAACAGCTTGCGGATGTGAACAGGGCAATGGAGCAGCACCATAATACACTCTGGGATGTTCACCTCAGGCAAATACTCTGTGATACTAAGCACTTCTCTCAAAGCTGCCAAAGAAAGTCCATTGATTTCTCTTTTTTGTTTGTGGACTCGATTCCATTGTGGGATTTGAGAGAGAAACAGAACTTCCAAACCACTCCCGCGGTGGAGGCTTCCCAGCGGCCAATAGAAAAATCAATCAATTAACATGATTCTGTCTCTGGCAAATAAAAGAAGCCTCTCAAGACTACTTGGAAACTAGGTCATACTAGGAAGTTACATCCACACAAACAGCACTGACTTTCCCAGCAGCAATAAGTTATGAAACATTTGGACTTATTCATAATGCAATATTCTATGACTGTCCAACCAATCAAACTATTTTCACTTTTCCTTGTTGTGACAATGCTTGTATTGCTCTATACTCTCACTGTTACAGTTGCCATTTTAACAAATTGAGAACACTTTTCGCGTTGGTTGCATGTCATTGCAAAAAGGGCTTAAACAATGCCATGTCTGCTTGACAGTCATGACAGCCATTTAGCTAGCAGAAATAGACAATCACAAGAAAAGCACTATTAAATGCTGAGAATTGTCATTGTGTTCGTTTATGTATAGCTTCCTCAGAGCCTGTGATGGAAGAGCAGTCCTAAAGAGAGTAAATCGAAACAGTCGAGATCAATTTGAATTTTGGCTGTTTCGTTCCTGTAGACAAGAGCCATCTGCCCAATGGCACTAAAAACAGATTACATTTTGTCGGATGGTGTCTGCATAGTAAGAATCCCACCTGGAAAAAGAGTGATTTTCTCAATGTACAAGCTAAATCAATAATGCTGGCATGAAAGTTAATTCGTTTTTTATTGCTAGTTTAGCTGGAAATTCCAGTATATTTGAGCCATTTGTCTCACTCCCTTTCAAAGTTTTCCTAGCAAAGAGGCTGTTCCAGTACAAAAGTCATGATAATATATGTTGATTATGGTCTATTTTTTATCCTAATCTTTATGTTATCCCTTGGACTGGATGGAGAAGGTATACATGCTTATATTCCTGTCACATTTGACACTTATTTAGTTTCAAACTAAGCCGTACTCTTAATCAAAATGTAAATACATTTTCCATCCATTAATGCAAAATAACATGGATATGTCACTGTCTATCACAGGGTCAAACAACCTGAGTCAGCCATGTTGGTTGTCACTTGCTTGTCCCAGCCTAACTTAGCCGAGGCGGACAAAGATGGTGGACTTTAGGGCTGGCTATGGCCACTTATATCCTGAATTAACTTTCAATTGTAAACAAAATGGATTCCATTAGTGAAATTGAAGTTGCAATACAATTATTGCTTCAAATTGAAAGAGATTCTCAAAGAACCTTTTACCTAAATGTGGATCGTAATGTAATTTGTTCAGTTTGAGTGTTGTTGAGCTGTCTCATATTAACAAATATACAATATTAAACACACATAATTTTAAACCACATGAATGAATGTGTCATACTTTTGGCCGATCAGCTTCTGTTTTGATTCAACCTGTGATTTATACTAACCAGGTCGAAGCTTCACTGGTCCAAGGGGAAAATGTAAATATTGAAACATTTGGAGGTTTCATTCATGGATATTTGATCATTCAAATAAAGATTGATTATGTTATATTTTGATAATCTATTTTATTAAAAAAAAGCCTAGCTATAGTAGACACTGATAACTGGCAATGATGGTGGTGAGTGTTATTCCAAATACAAATCCACGCATATAAATATACCTTGAAGTACCTTTTATGATACAGATGTTTTTGTACAATTTTCCGAGATTCACAGAAAACAAATGCAGAAAGAACCAGCACTAAAATCACCTGCTCCTCCTGGGCTGTAAGTCCACAGGCCAGGGTGTCCTGGGTCCGCTCCAGGGTCGTCTCCCAATTGGCTGTGTCCGTAATACCGCCAACATGCTGCGGCCAAAGAGCAGCCATTACAGATGTCTAAACCACATTAGCTGGCTCTTGTCAACAAGAAGGAGCAGTGGCTCAACACTGAATGATACACATGAGGATATACTGAATGTGACAGAGTAAAGACTATTACTTATTTACAGTATACGTAAAATAACAAGCTACCTACATAAGCTCCACCTCTTACTTATAAGTATAACCATTTACATTTAAAAAAGTGACATTTAAGTACGGTTCAGAATTGGCCGATGGAAAAAAATGTCTTTACTTTAATATTCAATATGCCATATATTTAATATTAAAGTAAAAATACTTTCATGCTGAAGTTCAAGTCCTTTTCAGTCGGTGAGACTTTTCACAGCTGATCTTTCAACACCGCTCAAGCTGTTATGACACTGATTTATTACGAGTCCTGTGTGAGGCAATACGATTTTTCATAGAAAGTAATATTCTTCTGAGGCAACACTGATGAAAGTAATGGATACAAAGTCTTGCCCTCTTTAGATGGTTCTTTTTTAAGATCTGTTGAAATCAAAATGCCATGTGGAAAAGGAAGACGTTTAAATATGAGCTTGGATTTGGATTCTTGTAAATAATAAAATAGGCTTTTGTGTATTTATTCTTCTAAAGATGAGGCCATTCTGTTTCACACGGAGTCAGTCTACCCAATACTGCAGGATTACTTCAATATCGTCATTCACATCACATAAAACATAGAAAAACCGACAAACACAGATGTGGACATGCAAACCCACTAACAGTAATAATAATACATTACATTTATAAAGCGCTTTTCCTGGTGCTCAAAGCGCGTAAAGTAAAAACACAACTTCCCCAATGCAATATGATAAGGGATTAAATAGCACATGCAGCCACATGACTTCCAGTAGAGGTCAGCTCTATATCGCACGTTCCCCGGCACTGATGCGCATCTCACGTTCTTTTATTCGGCACATTAGAACAGCTGTCCCTGAACACAAGTCGATCAAAGTCATTCATTCATCTTATATTGTCCATAATAGGGTCACATTTGGTCATCATTCAGGAAGGGAACTCAAGCGTGAGGCTTTGAGGACATTATCTCCACCAGTCATTGTTCCATGTGCCTAACCCTGCTGGCACATGCATCGCAGCAGAGTTTATGCTTAGCCAGGCCCAGGGGAACAGGGCATACTGTATGTGGCCTGTGTAACCAGCCATATGTGACCCCTGCTCATAACTCAGTCACACGTAAGGACAGGAATACAGTGACCTGTCCGGGGCTTGTGAATCTGCAAGCCAGGCTTTATTTCCTGCTCATCCTCACACATTTATGGGGAGCTGACCATGACAACCAGAGGGGAATTGATATGCGTGTCTGGGGGTTTGAGGTTAATGTTGCACGTGCCACTGTCTGTATGTGCGAATGAAATCTGTTCTTTATTTAGCTTTTCATACATTGACTTATATATTTGTACATCAACATCTCTATACATGACTCAAAAAAGCACTTAGAAATGACATTACATGTAATTGAATACATTTTTATTTCAGTGTTTTGTGTTTCTGGCCTTAACCTCTTAAGCCCTACGGTCCCCCCAGTGGACCCCCCGCCACTAGGGATGGGTACCGAGCCCCGGTATTAAACAGGCCCCCGGGGCTGAATTATTAAAGACCGTGGTACCGTTAAGCTCCGACGTTATCTGTGTTTTTATCGGTACTGAAGACATCTAAAATATATATGTCGTATGTATTATTGCAGTTGTAGTGTCGCCAACTCCGTTTCTAATACGCAGAAAGACTGCAAAATAGTAAATTCGATCTTTCCAATTCAGACGAGATCTCTCTCCCCCCCGTCTGTGTGCGAGGGGGCGGGGCAGTTTACACACACGTAGCTGCTACATGCAGCAACACACACACACGGAGGAGATGGCGGAGAGAACACGCTCCGAGCTGTGGTTAAACTTTACCCGTCTCGATGCTCGTTACCAAAAGTGCAATAAGAGTTTAGCATGTAAGGGCGGTAACACGAGCAATTTGTCTAAACATTTAACAAAAGTGCACTACATCCAGACGGAGAAATGCACCGGGTTCGACTGTCTTTCTAGTAGCTCTGTAGCCCTGTCCACGAGTAACGTTTCCACGTCAGGTGTTATGTATGCTAGCAGCAACACACGGAGTTAACTCAATTATACAAACATGGGTTAATGATTAGAGGTAACTGAGTTATTTAGTTTGTTAAAGTTTCAGCTATTCCGTTTACAGTTCTGTCATCAGATTATTTAATACCATTTGTAGCATTTCCCTCCGAATAATGGTTGTAGGCTTTACTGATGAATTTGAATTTATTTGTAACTCCAGACCCAACGTAAGAGCTTGAGCCTCTTCGGGGGGTGCTAACATTTAAATATACAGTCCGTTCTTCTCTTTCTCCGCCGTTACATAGAAGACTTTCCCCGTCACGTTGTTTCAAATGCCACAACAACATCCTGTCAGCCGCGTGAACTTGCCTTCAAAATAAAAGCATACATATGAAACAGGAAGTTCACCTAAATTACATTATAAGATATATATAAAACTGCAACGAAAGCAACAAAAACAATGCAACATCCCCTTCAGTCTCAAATAACACAAATTGGGTTATCTACACCATTTGTTAAAACATTGTTGTTTCTTTTGATGTGTAATATTATGCATTTAATTTAAATAAAAAGCAATGTTAGTTTTGTTCACAATTTGTTTAGTTAGTTTACCTTGTTTTTTTTTCTCCAAAAGAACCGATAAGAGTACCGTTAAAAGACCGGACTGATAAGCGGTATCGATAAAAGTAGTAGTACCGTTAAAACCTTAACGATACCCATCCCTACCCGCCACATTTAGTTTTTCGAGACTATGTCTCAGTGCTTCTTAACATTTATGAAACTATTAATGTGTAGCACCAGATTAACGGGAAGAATCTCAGCTAACTGAATATATGAACCATTTTTACCACAACAAAACACAAGGGTAATACCAAGCCAGATTGGATCGTCACTTGATTAGGATGCTATTGTGTCTTCTGATTGTATATATCAGTGAGGTTGTATAATACATAATCCATACAACTTTATAAGCTGACGATACCAGGAGTTTTTGTTGAGTTTATTTTGTTCTTCCTGTCCCCTATTGAACACAAATTACTTTACTCTGTGGATTAGGTCGAACGTTAGATTGAGGGCCTGGTCGTTGTGAATATTTGGGTATAGTTTAAGTAAGAGAGAAGTACTTAAATAATGTAAGTACAATGTCCATGCTACCACATGTGTCTAGATAGACGTCTACACTTTGACATCACATTCTCACCGACAGCCTATCAAAGGAATCCTGTTTCAAAAGTTGTCAGTGATGCATCTCAGTGAAATGTTGATGCAGAGCTCAGCCCTTCTGAGCACTCGGCTCTGTGTATCATGGCAAACAAAATATAAAGAAACATCCACCACACCTGAAAGGGCTTCAAGATAGCCTTTGTTCAAGCAGGCAGAACCATTGGAATTGGTTTTGTGGCCAAATGGACACAAGTTGAAATCTGAGTGATGTCAGTGAGGTCGTCTGAGGATGGATGAAGGATGCTAACAGGGTGTGGCGCAGTGGATAGAGCCTTGGTGTTTGGATCAGGGGGTCAAACAGGTTCAAACCCCACTGCAGTCAGCATGTCGTTGTGTCCCTGGGCAACACACTTCAGCCCAAATTGCTCCTGTGGGGATTGCCCACAGTATTGAGTATGTAAGTCGCTTTGGATAAAAGCGTCTAACATGTAATGTAATGTAATCGAACATATATGAACCAAGTTCAGATTTAGATGGATAGATTTATTCTCAGTGTATACTTAAATCTATCATTTAATAAGTTGTCATGTCATTGTCAACCTTACTTTTACTGGCATTGTATCCCACATATTTGTAATATACAGTGTAGAAATCCACATTTAGAAGTTTTTTTCAGTTTTCCAAAAAGCTTAACCCTATCTCGTTTTGTTTTTTTAATTGCCACATGATTTCAATAGTGTTATATATAGTATTGTTCTTTAGCTGTGAATTCTCTTCAAACCATTACATTAACTCCTTGTAAATCCCTTTCTATGTGAACTCGATTTCACCCTGAAAACATGACAAGGTAAAGATGAATCTTTAATTCAGCGTTGCAACCCAACTATTGTAGAAATGGGAAACGCACATAATCAACCTTATCTTTGATCTAATGAGTCAAATAGAATTATGTTACACATTCTCTGTAACAGAACGCTTTGACAATAAACGCACAGCCTGCAGCTTTATCGTCCCATTTCTGTGTTATTGAGCCAATTGCATGCTATCTAAGGCCATTCAAAGTGCCAGTAGTGGCATCATGATGCTGAAACTGGAAAAGATATATTGAGTACAAAGAAAATGGGCTCTCAGCTCGTAAAAAAATATCTAAGGAAGTACGAGTGATGAAATGGCTTCAGAGCAATAAGGACGTCAGCAGAACTGCAACCACACATGGGATATCTAAGTTTATTAAAGTTCCATAGCTCGCCTCCTGTCATTCAGATTCTTTGTAATAAACAAAAAATGCTGGCGCTGATACCATAGAAAACAACAAGGCAATGCATTATTCAACAAATAATTCAAGTAATACAAATAATTCATCAAACATTGTTAGTCCCCCTTTCACTCTTGCCAGATATTGTTAAATATTCCTTTTTCTCTCGCTGTGTTTTTACTTTCCCCATGTGTGCCATGAGAAGCATTCCCAATCAAAAGCCACTTTGTACATAATAAACAAGGGCGGAGGATTAAGTGCAGATGTCAACAAAGACGCGCTTGTTGATTAAGTGACTGGTGCTGAATATTAACACCCAGCTAAGCCTGGCTAATTCACTGCATGTAGACTGATAGCAAATGATTGGTCAGAGGAGAACAGACTGGGCTGCTTGTTCGTCGCTGCCCAGCTGGAACACAAAGGCCACCACTGTGTTATTTGGGCAATACATCCCACTTAAACTTAAACGCCTTAAGCTGTATTCAATGGCAATCTACAGGAGCCTAAATCTGGATTTTAAAAAGGGTTAACTATCTACTATCACATTGAGATGCCATTAGTAACTCCTCGGTGCTGCCTGGGGTCTCTGATGTTTGATTGACAATTTCATTAATTTGTTGACGAGAGTGTCAGGGTGTGTGGAAAAATAGGACCCAAATGCAGAATGAGGAGGAAGCAGGTTTCAAAAGGAAACAAAAAGTGAGCTTTATTTCCCAAAAGCTGAACAAAACAAGAATCCACGAACAGGTACGAGGTAGCATCCAAACAAAGGTGACAGTGACCAACATGAAGGGGAACAGGAACGACAAATAATGAACCAACACTAAATACAGGGAGGGGTAATCACGAGACGAGAAACAGCCGGGCAGGGGAGGAGAAACACAAGGGCAACAGGTGAACACAATCAGACAATTGGACACACCAGGGACACTAACGACAGGGAGGACAGAACAGCAAAATAACCCCAAAACTAGACACACAAAAACTCAAACCCTGACGGAGAGGATGGCATCTTGCCAATAATGTTCAGCTTGCACTGTAAAGACTATATTGTTTCACTGAATGCCACATGAAAACATGTGATGCAGCGCTTTGGATAATGATGAGGTCAATTTAACATGGAATGTAACATCATAATAATGATTTTGTCACAGATTCACACTGTGAAATGCAGGCTTTCATGCCATATAGTATGTCGTGTGTCATGAATGAATTCATGTGTTTCAACCACACTTCAGGGAACAAGGCACAATTGTTTTTGTCTTACGTGCCAGGTCTCTTTCATTATCTAAATTGCCTTTTTTATAATTTGCATATACAAGAATCACCCGCTCTAATTATTGATTGAATGCTAGACCACTCGGCAATGAATTCCTTTTCAATAATTGTTTTGATTTGTATCAGAGTTTCATTAATTAGGTTTACATTTGCATGCAATCTCTTTCATTTCTGATTGAAAGCTACAATGTGGAATAATTACTTAAGGGTTTAGGCTAATGACCTTTTGAGATGTGCCAGGGAAAAAAAGAAGCTGAATGCTAATTTGTTAGTTATGAATTGATAAACAAATCAAAACTGATACCATTGACTGGTATTTGATAACTACATCCTCAGAATACCTTTATTAGTCCCACAGAGGGGAACTTTACATCCACAGAGGGGAAATGTACATACATCCTGTGCCTACCTACTAGATGACATTGTTCATGTGCCTTCATGGAGATGCTTCCCATACACTAATGAATACTTAGATAGAAGGTAACTTTAAATAAAGCACTTACTGTAGGCAATGCTCAGTGAAGAGTAAAAGTCTTTGGTAGTACAGGTCATCTCCCAGCAGTGAATATGTTTAAATGCATGAGTGTGAAACAAGGTGATGTTCTAAAAGTAAAAGCCAAGGTTGGGAGGGTTCATTAAAAAATGTATTGTTACAATGATGTGTTACCTGTAAGTAAATGTAATCAGTAACTTCATCAGAGTATCAAATATAAAAGTATATATAAATAGTTTATTGCATACAGTTCAGCTCACACACACTTTTTTTATGAACACTGAAATAAAACAACAAATGAACCAAAACCATAAAACAAATTCAGGCAGTAGGCGTATATATTCACACTTAAAGTATTACCCTACAGAAGAGTTGCTTACAAAGATTAAATCAAATGAGATCCTTTTACAAGACAGACTGCTCTTTTTTTAGTTCTTTCAAGTATTCCCCAATTTGTTTACAGCAATCTGATCACATCTTTTTTTGTGTAACTTTAAATGAATACAGTTAGCTGTTTACTGATTATGTACTCCCATTACATGTATCCATTACTTCAAAAGCCTGGTTTAAGCTTTTTCAGGATATCTTTCCTGGGTTACTATAGGCCAGGGGTGTCCAAACTACGGCCCGGGGGCCAAATGCGTCCATTTTGAATCGGCCCTGAGTAAATTCAAAAGTATAATGACTTAAGTATAATACATTACTACTTGTCTTATATTGTACTTCTTAAATATATATGTTCAAATATATTCCACAGTATTCATGTGTAAATAAGCCTGTAGCGGAGGTGATCTCTGGGCCGTAGATCTCGGTCTCCGTTACGTATTATATAGCTTCACTATTGGCGAAGAATATTCATTTGTTCCACGATAAAACATTGCACAGGAAGCATTTGATGTATGAAAGCTGACAAGAGCTTGTGTGGTGTTCAAACCCATTTTATTGAATGGTTTACGTCACGTTATGAGAACACATTAATCCTTGATGTCAGGGGGCTGGATTGGCACGCCAACCTATGCGCAGAGTTGGGTGTAATAATATTACTTTTGTCGGTAACGGAGTAGTGTAACGCGCTACTTTTATAATTCAGTAATCACACTACAGTTACTAACATTGCCCCGACACACGTTACTTCGTTATTTACTAAAATCAGTCCTAATCACACTGACAAGAGTGGTTTCCGCCGCAGGTTTATATGTACGTAATCTGCGCGACTTGCGCGTCCACATCTCCACGTGCAGTGCTGCATAAACATGGCTGAATCAGCGATAACTTTCGAGGGGTGGAGGTATGCCCATTATTTTGAGTTCGTCCGAAGAATAGACAGGAATGTGACGGTGAGGTGCAAACTGTGTCCAGGCCAGAAGCTGTTATCCACTGCTGTAAACACCACGTCAAACCTCAACAAACACCTGCAAAGAACACATGCTAAGCTGAAGCTAATAGCTAAGGACCCCCGAACCCAGAGTGAGGATGTTGTGAGTGCGCCGCCGCCGACCCCGAAGCAACACAAATTTGAATTTGGAGGACTGGTAACCGAAGCAGAGATGGACAGGCTTGTAGGATCCTTCAAAGTAGAGGAAATATTGCCCATTTGCACAGTGGAATCGGCATCGTTCAGAGATATACTGCGCAAAATACAGATGGCAGGAGACAGAGGACAGCCATGGTCAGATAGGAAAACATTCAGGAGCTATCTGGATCAGTCTTAAAGAGAACATTAGAAACTTTAGCAGTCTGCGTGATCTGCCTGTAGGGAGGGGCGGGCCGGCCCTGCGAGTAAAGTAACGAGTTACTTTATGTAGAGAGTAACGAAGTAGTGTAATATATTACTTTTTTTTAGTAACGACCCCATCTCTGCCTATGGGTGAACAAAGTGTGATTAGCGATTCTAGTAATGTATAAGTTGTTTAGACTAAGAAATATACATTTCTGTTATATATTTGTCGTATCATCCCAGCAGTAGTTAAAATCATAACACTCACCTCCACCTGTTCTCCCGTCTCCGGTCCCAGGGTCCGTCACCGTAAAGAGTCCCCGGGGAAACGGCGAACCCTGTTTTATCGTTCCGGGTGGTTTTATATCGTGTACATTGATGTTGTTGGTTTATATTATTTTTCCTTTCATACATTAATTAAGTATACTTTAATTAATAGATGTTTGTTATTTCCAAGTAATGTCCATTTTTCTTTAACTGGTTTTCATTATCTGAGCTAACCATCTGTACACATACCACCCCTTTTTGAAGGTGCAGTCCAATTGATAGGCCTATAAAGGGGGGCAGGTTAGGCTCATTGAGAGGAAGGGATAGTGCTGGAGACAGTCATATGGGGAAATGTATGTTTATCATGTACTAACGATGAATACATTCCCACACCGGGTTGTATCAGGACGTTCTGCCTCTGCCTCCTTACTTGGTCGGCCCGCTCAATTGTCAGCTTCACAAGAGCCCTACTTTCAAATAAATTCAGTCAATTAAAGTTAAAAACATGTTCCAACAAATCTAAGTTGATAATAAAAAAGTCCAATAGAAAATATACATAACAACCTTCAAATATACCCTTGATATTTCCTTTTATGATCAGCAATCTGAAGCTTTTGTTTTAAGGAATGAGCTGCTAACAAAATAAATGAAACTATGGAGAGCTTTGAGGCTGTTTTCAAGTATCAAGAATAATTGACCTACATTGGATTGATTTGTCCAACTTATAACTGAACTTAAGAAGCAGTATACCTCACCTCTAGGGAGTGACCCAGCCCTTCATATATTTGTCTTTACGTGGTCCTCGGTGAACAAAGTTTGGACACCCCTGCTATAGGCACATACGGTAACACATGTATTCTCTGTATTTGCATTCTCTAGAAAATAACTGAATATACTTCATGCTAAAATATGCAACCTTAAGGTAATTGCCTGCATGTTTCCATGGTCTGGCTGATCAGTCATTTAGATCATACAGATAAGATTTCTAAATCATCAACAGTCAAACATATCAAAATATATGGCACCTCTCTATCTTGATACTGCCAGCAGACATCCTTAGTTTTTATTTGACAGAACATTGCTCCATGTGCTTCAGCCCTTGGTATCACAAGTCAAATTATAAGCATACAAATGGCAGAGGCTCTCCTGTCATTCATAGATTGAAAGACAACAGACAGATGATGAACAATGAAGATGAATGGCTTTCCACCTTGCCGACCGTCGCTCTGAACAAATGAATTCCAAGGGCGCTCCTCATCATTTCGATGAGCTTTCCCCCTGCTATGTTTCAGCATAAATCATGTTAACCTTCTCATTTTCAAGTTCATTCATTTTTAAGGTGCTCTACCTCCTGTCTCGGTGGCTACGGGCCTTGTGGTTGCATCAAAGGGATCTGATTGCGGAGATTCCATTAAACCTCACACTGCAGAATATTGTCATTTTCCCAGGAATGCCAACTCTACCATGTCATAACTCAAAGCTGTCATTGCAGCGCACTACGCAGCGTGCAAATGAACGCTGCAGATCCAGGGATATCTGCTGAAAAAAGGGTGTGGAAAAACCAGTGTTACAACGCCTCTATAAAAAAGAAGATATGATGACAGGAACACCCATGTGTGGAAATGTGGAAGCTGCTGACACTCGTTTTTACACTCAAAGAGAACTGAGTGTCTGATTTACGCTGCCATTCATTTAAGCAAATTATATCTTTATTGTTAAACTGCTTTTTATGGATACCCTATTATTTCACAAGACGGTATGTGGAAATTAGATTATTCTACAAATGCTAATGACTTTGAATAGTCAATATGGAATAGGTTAGTTAACGGATGTTCTTTGGCACAACTATAGGCACCTTAAACACTTGGTTAAGGATATACATACATTGTGGTTGTACAGCACTTATAATCAAACTGATGGATTGTGACAGGTAGCAAACTAGGGTCAAATGGTAAAGACCCACTGGACGTAAAACAATTGTGCAACATTGCCTTTCCCTCTTCTTTCTTGTCACTGCAGACATGGCCAAGCTAGTGGGATGGCGACTAGTGTGCTCACATACTAAGAAGCATTGTAAAAAATAAGCACCCCTCTTTGTAGGGCTGCTCGATTATGGCAAAAATCATAATCTCGATTATTTGGGTCAATAATTGATATCACGATTATTAAAAACGATTATCCACTTACTTTGAAAACATCCATTTATTTAAAAACAATTGAACAGTATTTTTTTAACAGTTGATTACCCTGAACTTTAAGCATCATTCAACTGAAAAACCAAAAAATAAATAATAATAATCGTTTTATTTCCATTACGTTGTTTTCGTAATCGTTGCAAGTCAAAATCGTAATTGCGATTTAAAATACGATTAATTGAGCAGCCCTAACTCTTTGTAACATGCTTAAAACTAACTTGTTGGGCCAATATACCCAAAGGATAAGGTGCCAAAGATGATTTGGTGTATATAAAGATTATCCATTTTGACTTTTCGCTGAGCAATTTTCTTTTGTAATTCTATTTCAATACACGTTTTTATGATTTCCTGCTTAATGAGTCCTTCACCAAATAGAACCCTAAGAAACTAAATGTCAAATAGTTTTCATGGTAGGGCTGAACGATATACCGTGTCATGGCGATAACCGCGATATGCGCATGCGCGGTATTCACACCGCAGGGACGTGCGTTTTTTTTTTTATTACATATTTTTTTTTAGGGCGTTCGATATTAAGTAGGTAAATTAACTCAAACACGTCATGTTACAATTATTTTGCTGCTTGCTACAAAAGGAAAACCTGCGCGGCTCTCATGTCAGGGCTACTTGAGTGGAGTGACATGCAGGCTCTGAGTCTGCATGCACAGCAACAAACTATTTCAGATGCCTTTGCCGGTGTTACACCATATGAGAAAGGTTCAAAACGGCATAAAGGAGCTGGTGTATAGCTGTTCTTCATATTATTTTTATAATGTTGTTTAAAAGATGTCCACTACTTTGCTGCTATTTGCACAAAAAAGGTTTTAATTGTAGAATAAAAAGTGAAATGACCTATTTTGTCACGTATGTTAATTCCCTAATGTGATAATGAAGCTTCCTATAGTTGAATGTAATACGTTTAATCTCTTGGATCCCTTCTAGACACCACTCTTCTTCATTCACAGATGAACCCCCTTATTTGAGGGGAAGCAACCTGCATTATCATGACATGTTAGATCATGACTTAAGGTATGATGAGTCAACCAGTTAAGATCCAGACGTCCGTGACTAAAATCCTTCATCCGGTTAAATATAGTTAAAAAAAACGCAATATATACCGCAGGGGGGGAAAAATCGCAATGTCCGTTTTTTCCAAAATCGTGCAGCCCTGAATTGTTTTCTCCTTGGTAGCTTTCATTCTGAATGGCTGTCTGATGTTGAGATCCAGTAGATGAAGGTTGAATTAGAACCAAACAGGATGACCTTGTATTCTCCCAAAGGATTTCATTATTGGGCCTTTGTTGTTTGGTTATCTATAATATGTGGGGGGGGGGGGGGAAAAAAATGAAGAGGAAGAACTGCACTCAGTCATCAAATATTCTTGGGGAAACATTATGTAGGCTCTTCATGGGAATGTGTTATCTCGAAAAAAGCATTATTGTTTTATAGCTGTTGGTGCCACCAGTAAACCTCCATTATTTTGTCTGCTGTTGTACATTATTATCACCAAAGTGGCAGCCATCTTGATGTATTGTAAGCACTGACATTTCTTGCTTGTTACTGTGTCTTGTTTAGTGTGTTACTTTACTTGACATTGACTGTGCATATTATTGACGTAAGCATAACAATAACATCTTTGAGAATATGCCTGTTAGCCAGAAAGGCCAATTTTCATTTGTTATGAGAAAATTGCCTTCTCGTACCAATTCTCCCTGATGTGTGTGCAAGTGCTTTTACAAATAATAGACATGCTGTTTTCGGACTGACTGTCTACCTCCATTGACATCTAAAATGTTCTCAATCTATCCGCACAGCTATATAACTGCATCTTAAGTACCAGACTTTTGTCTTGGATGTTGAGCATTATTTTGCACTCAGTCTTCAATATCTGTTTGTTCACCTGCTATTTGATGGTTTACAAACAACCTGAGTCTTATTTGAACCAAAAAGGGGAATGAATGTCATCGTTGTACCACAAAGATTATATCAGAGTGGGAGCTGTTTGACAGTTCATTGTCTTCATTTACACACAGATACCACATAAGGAGCGAATGTTTGTGACGAGATTGATGACTGACACTTTGACGACTGCATGGAAAAGCAGAACACCCCCTCGGTTTCACACTTAATCTACTAAAATGCTAATGCGTGACCGATCAATACCACAGTATATTTACCTCAGCCCTTTTTGCTGATATTGCAGTAGCTTGAAACGACAGGGGGGTTGTGTAGACTTTTTTTTTTTTGCCACTGATGAATCGAAAGCTGCAATAGAGAGATAAAGGAAAGGCCTAGGTTTACTGAGATACTGCCTGATAGTTCCGCACCTCCCAGGTAACCTCAAAACGACCCATGAACCATGATGTGGTAAAGATGTCAGCTGGTAGACGTAAGCATGAAAGGCGCTTCAAGGCTTTTCCTGATGGAGCAAACAGTTTTGACACCATTCACTGAAAAAAAAAATCCTCTTTTTTTCTCTTCATCCGTAATGGTATGTTAGAACAAGTCAAGGGTTGAAATGCATTCAGGCAAATGACAGCCAGGGTAGATGGGGGGGGGGGGGGGGGGATGCATGTCTCTGTTGGTTTGACTGGAGGACACAATGTGAGGATTGCACCAAAATAGATTCAAGATGAAAGAAAAAAAGAAAAAAAAAGAAATTTGTTTTTGATGTTTAAAATCCATCAATTAGGACACATTTTCTCCACCTTCTATGCGCTGTATTGAAAAGCCTTTGTCTTTACAGGATTTTTACATAAAGACATTTCCAGACTGACACAGAGTAAATGTATATCCACTGGAACAAGAAAGAAAAAACAATTGGAAGTTAATTTGTATTCAATTGTATTAATCATATTTATATATATATATATATATATATATATATATATATATATATATATA
>CALSBZ010006684.1:1717906-1739849 GCA_943591055.1 Gobionotothen gibberifrons
ATATATATATATATATATATATATATATATATATACAGTATATATAATTTATACATGTTCAAAGAAAAGATTAGCTTAACATTCATAGTTTTTTCACTAGAACTATGCAAATTGATTTAATTCATCTGTTACTTCTTAAAGTTAACTTTTAATGAATCTTACTTTTAAATCAGAAAAATGAAGATGGTCAAAGATGCAGCATGAATTTTGTGTTCAAGGGTGATGCTAATGGTTATTTTATTACAAATGGCCAGAGCATATCAAGCAAATATCTCAAACAAAGAGACACAAAATGAAAATGCTTTAGAAGATTTTAGATGAGATGAGAGGCACTTTTAGGCAGAGTGCTAAGACTAATCTATGGAGATTCTTTTGGTTTTGATATTTAGAAAAAAGTATTTAAATGAGAGGAGATATTATTTCATCCATTTAAAGCTTTCAAAAATGACTCGGCTACTGAACATTTTCAATTTATAAGGCAGCTGTTTTTTTGTTTGACATTAACAATCTTTCTTTAATTCCCTGAAGATAATAATTATATCACAGACAATGGTCAAATGCTTTTTAATATGCCATTGAAGAACATCAATGGATCTTCAGATACATCGAAGGTGCGTTAGATATGTCAACTTTAACATTTAAAACATTAAAAAAATGAACTGACAATATCAAAAATATAAATAACAGTGTTTCATAAGCTCATGATATATTCATTTAAGATTGTATGGACTCAATGTTCGAGGAGAAACACTGCCCTTTATATCTTTGGAGCAGATAGCTTGGAGCTATACACATGAATTATTCCATTAAAAAAACATGTTAACTTAGTTTGAATGTATGCCAGAGAAAGGAAAGAGCACACTGCACTTCGACCACCTTTCTTTTAAAATTGTGTTTTAGCGCCTCAAGTTTGCAGCAGAGCCACTTTTACAACTGATGGAGCTGGATGTAGTCTGTGGCCAATGACCCTCACAGTAATGTATTGACTGGAGCAGGGCTATTGGAAAGATGTCAGACTCAACAGAAACAGTTTGGGAAAAGTGTCCCCTGGAGACTGCCTCACTGGCTTCATTAAAACGTATCATTTATATGTTGGATTCTGTGCACTCTGACTGTTGGAGCCATAACTAAGGTTAGTCCAAGAACATTGTGGTTCTGTCCCAAAGGGTTCCTAACTCAGCCCTGAGCTACATGTCAGATGGACATAACATATCATGTAAAGCATTAAATGTTTTCAGTCTGCTGAAAAAGTCCCTTTAAAACACCAGTTTTTACCAGCCGAATACACTTTGAAGACATACTGTACTGAACATGTAACAATTATAGACGGTATGTATTCAACATTGAAGCTAGACATGTTATCTTGCTTTCATTTCCACCAAGCAATCGCAATCAGCCCTAGAACCACTGAAAATCGGTTGTGTGTCTTTTTATAATAATAATAATAATAGTAACTTGGATTTATATAGCGCCTTTCAAGAAACCCAAAGACACTTTACAACAGGATCAGAGGCTGTGGGGGGGTCCAAAAGGAAAACAGTCACGAGAATATAATAAGATAAAAAACATAAATGAACAAAGGATGATCACAAAAAAATGTAGAGAGACTTTTCTTGTTATAGTGGTAAACCCTTTTATACATTTGTACCTATTGGTTCCCCTCTGCAGGACAAATGATTTTTTGTGGGGCTTAAAAATGGTTTTGGATTTCACCTTTTTCATGAGATGAAACCTAAATAGGAAACTTTAACTGCTTTTAAGATAAGTGTTTTTCCTTTTTTTTAATGAAAAATAAATGACACATTCAAAATCCAGAATATGTAAGCACTGATTATTTCTTCTTCACATTCACAGGGCCACATATTTTACAAAGGAAGCATCCAATGAGAGTGTACTTGTGGAAACAAGTACAACTGAAATTGTTAAGCTGACAAACGCAGTCATATCATGCGTCAAACAATTTGTACAATGCTCCATCGATTTTCTCAAGTGCCTTATCTCCAATCCTCCCACCCTTTCCACATTGAATAAGGGGTTGCTAGATAACCGAGGTGCAATGAGTCAGACTTTAAAAGAAAATACCACCTAGTATTTACATTGTGTGATGCAACATTTGACGTGTATATAAGTATTGGTTTTAATATTCATTTTCATACATGAGAGTAATAGTCTGAATACAACTGCATACTACTACATTTATACTACTACTATCATATATTGTAGTAAAAAGTACCTAATTTAATTGAGCAGACATTAAGATTGAAGAAATAGGTCAAATGTTTTACTTGCATTAATCACATTTAAAGTTCATTATATATTATTTAGTATAAAATGCAAGGTGCCGTTTTGGAACGAAAAGTAGCTTCAAGCTTATTTTTAGATGTTTTTGAACTTTTTGCGTTTAACATCCATGTTCAAAACTAATTGGCAGTTATATTGCATATTAAAACGGGTGGGAGACTTTAAATTTCTTATGTATGAACTTTATCTATTTATAGACTCCAAGACATACAGTTCACTACCCTACACCCTCCTGCATTTCTATCTGTTTTCAAAATGAATGGTCCTTGGTATGAAAAAACAAGAGTAATGTACACTTAACTGTCATGGAATCAGAAACCTTAGACACTCAAGACATAACCAAATATATAATAAACACTGCTGATTGAAGGAATTATTATATTGTTGTACAACAGTAAAAGAGCCAGAATACTTGCGTCAGGTCCTCCAAGAGTGTTTGTGTCTGTCTAAAGAATAACAGAATCTTACAGGTTTGATTTACTTCTTTTTTAGTTTACACAGCACTATACCTTTGGACCTTTTACAATCATTATATTACATTACATGACGTGTTACTTGTTAGACGCTTTTATCCAAAGTGACTTACATACTCAATACTGTGGACAATCCCCACAGGAGCAATTTGGGGTGAAGTGTCTCAGGGACACAACGACATGCTGACTGCAGTGGGGTTTGAACCTGTGAACCCCTTATCTCAACACCAAGGCTCTATCCACTGCGCCACACGCCTCCAATCACATGTTACAAGATCCTATGCTCAATAACACGTTGCAAACAGACATGTGTCACATTCAAGGTCTCTTTCGATAAGCTAAATGATGAAACTCATGAGCATGGCTTACAGCACATGATCATATAATATAGATTATTTCAACATAACATTATTTGTTATCTTTAAATTACATTCATCCTTTCAATTTGTCAGGCCAGTTTACAAAATGTAACTAAACTGTGGAGCTTGGTGCCACTCTGAGATCCATGAGCCATGACCGTGTCTACATGTTCTACACTAACGATTTTAATCAGGAGCTCATTATGTCTCGCATAGAGAGGCCACTCAATCAGATGAATTGATTAATTAAGTACCAAGGGCGTTTGGGGACCCGGGTGACAATATCAGGACAGGGTGAAGGTCCGAAAGCAATAGTTGTTAAATAAATGCTTCTGCAGGGTCAGCATAAATGTTGCATGTACCCACTTAATGCATCTAATTAAAAAGCAAATAGTCCTCTCTCAATTAAATCTGATAACTCACTGCAAGGGCAGATGTTCTTTCGAGGCTTTTCGGTGTTGGTTTTGGGTACACACTCCAGTGTTAAGTCAGCAGGAGAAGAGGAAGAGAGGAAGGGATTTGTGCACGCCAGCATCATATTAAAGCATGTAATACAGGCTAATCCTTCTCCACTCATGCTGCTGTAAGGCCAGGAATACTGAGGGAGTGCCGGCTTGATTTGACTCAACCTACAGTAACAGCTGGGTGAATAAGGACCACCACTGTGTTGGCCATTTATTCACACTCACTGAATAGCACTAACATACTGTAGGTGGGAGTAGTTCCACATGTGTTGTCTTCATCATGAACCAGAGTCATGCTGCTGTGTAATAAAACACATAACATTTAT
This sequence comes from Gobionotothen gibberifrons, assembly GCA_943591055.1. NCBI lineage: Eukaryota > Metazoa > Chordata > Actinopteri > Perciformes > Nototheniidae > Gobionotothen > Gobionotothen gibberifrons. Next base: position 1,721,830 of record CALSBZ010006684.1, read on the forward strand.
ATGTGTTGATGTGTTTGTGTGTACTGAAAGGAATTAAATACAGGTATTTCCAGCATCAATTGTAGAGAAAATCATGTTAAACTGGAACCCTGAGGAATATTTATTTTCTCTCAATGGCCTCAATTTAGATTTCAGGCTTTTTTTTTTTTTTTTTACTAAAGGCCGCTACACGCCAACCTGAGACCAAAGAACGCGCACCGAAGGCGTCCCGACTTTTACGTCCGCTACGTCGCCTGTGTCGCCTCACATGTTAAACCGGCCGCGGGAGGTGTGAGCATGTGCCCGTAAAGCAACGACGGTGCGGGACACACCAACCTGAGTAGGGCGCCGCGAATGCCCGATTGCCTCTGACGGCCTCCGACTCCCAAAATTGGGTAGGTGTGTCAGGGCCTTAACACAAAGCTCAATAGGGTGCAGTAATAACAGACCAACACAAATGTAATCTTGATTTTTCAAGTGAGGCTTTAAAAATGTTCAAATTATTTAGCATTTTCTTAAATAAAAATTCCAGCATGCACTTTTAAGAGGGTCTTAAAAATCGGTGAGAGTGTATTCAAGCCAAGCTTTAGTTATTTTGAGCGGAAGATCTTTCTTTGGTGTAAGAACATGTTAAGTCAATTATTTGCAGACTCTTTGAAGGATACTTACAAATAAAATGTACCAGCACAGGATGTTCACAACGTATCAGCCAAACAACCCTCTTTCAATCTTTAATGATATACAGGCTAGTCTCGTTAAAGCACTCATTATTTTCATGCCATCATTTTAATGAAGTGTTTCAATCATTCAGTAACCTTTCATGTTGCAATATTAGAGACATATTTTTTCAGAATCCCAGTTATTTATGACCCCTCTGATTTCAGCATGCAAGTCAAAGCAGATTTAAAGTAAGCTTGGATGTTGGGAATACTGATCTGTCTGTAGGGTGTAAGTGTGTGTATGTGTGTAGCCCAGCATTTTGCATCCTCCCAAAGGCTTGACTTGTTCCAAATCAGGAGCATGGTCACCATGAAAGGGAACCTCACAGCATGTGTTCTCCTCAAAATCTAAACGACTCCTTCCTTTCAAGCTGTGGCCAATTACTGCTGCGTTTGAAACCCATGGGGGCAGACTGTAAGAGTTGTACTGAATCCTTCTTTGCATGAAAATATATTCTGATGCTATTCTCTAGAAGTCCGAAGAAGAAGAATATATCATCTCCGTAGTGTTCTGGGTCCGTCCAATGGTATCCTGCTAGTTGGACGTGCTGGCAAAACCTCCAAAGGATGCATCGTGATAAATTAGCTGAACTACCTGAACTGACTTTTTTGATGCAGGGGAGCTCCTCTACTCCGAGCTCCCTTCGGCGGTCTGAGATCCTGCTTCTTACCCTCTGCTACCGGCCTCATCAACTAGGCCCGGCCCCCCCACTGACACTTTACCTCAGCCACATCAGACTCAGGGCGACTGTGGTCGTCTTTCAACCAGAAGGTTGTGGGTTCGATCCCAGCCCATGCAGTCAACATGTCGATGTATCCTTGGGCAAGATACTTAACCCTGAGTTGCTCCCGATGGCATGGCCAACGGTGTGTGAGTGTGTATGCATGTTAGTTCCTAGAGTAACATACACTGCTCTGTATGAATGGGTGTAGTATGTGAAGCGCTTTGAGGGGTCTTAAAAGACTGGATAAAGCGCTATATAAGTACAGTCCATTTACCATTTACTGTATCCATCAATCAATCAATCAATCAATCAATCAATCAATCAATCAATGTTTATTTATATAGCCCAATATCACAAATGTTACATTTGTCTCAGTGGACTTCACAGTTTGTACAGAATATCAGTATGACAATACGACACCCTCTGTCCTTAGACCCTCACATCGTACAAGGAAAAACTTCCAAAGAAACCCCACAGTTTAAAGGGGAAACATGGGAGAAACCTCAGGGAGAGCAACAGAGGAGGGATCCCTCTCCCAGGACGGACAGACGTGCAATAGATGCCGTGTGTAAATCGAAGAGATAATACATTTTACAGCATAGACCAAATGTTTGGAAATGCATGTGTCTGTAATAATAAGATGAATCCACGAGGATGTCAACAATCCTGTGGGATCCATCAGGGAAGTAGTATGATGAGTCAGGCAGGACCACGGTGACAGGTTCAGCCACGACTTGAAGTCCAGGACTCAAATCCAGAACTCAGGATAGAGGATCCAGGACACAGGATCTAGGACACAGGATCTAGGACTCAAGATCCAGGATACAGGATCCAGGACTCAGGACTAAGGATCCAGGACGCAGGATCCAGGACGCAGGATCCAGGACTCCGGATCCAGGACGCAGGATCCAGGACACATGATTCAGGGTCCAGGACACAGGACCGCAGCAACAGGATCAGCCACGACTCAGGATCCCGTACTTGTCAACCTACCTTGTAATAAACCCATTTCTGATTTTGATTCTGATTCTTACCTCTAAGCATATTTCCTGACACTATTTGGAGGAAACCTATTTTGGCCACTTGTATCCAAAATATGATTCCTTAAAAACTAAAGATTTGCCTTCTGGCTCAGCTCGCTTCCTGCTGAGTAAAACGGTTTTGGATGCACCTTCACCATCTTTGACTTTAAAAGTGCTCAGATGTTATTACTTTCAGCCTGTTTTGCTGCCCCCTAGTGGCCCAAAAATGACAAGTTCAGCTTCAAAGTGCTATATCAGTTAATATGCTTACACATAAGCATTTATCTGTTTATGGGAAGGTATCTTATAAAATGTTTGTCTTTAAAATGATAGGAATTAAAACATTAGACAAAAGCTGGATTAGAAAAATCTTCCAGTAGAAAGCATTGTTGTCATGCGTCATAATGTTGATATAATTGCCAATTACATTTTAAATTGTGTTTTCCTACTGTACTGTTGTTAATGAGAATCCCATTATTTAGAACTGCCGAACCCCTTAATATAATATAGTTTGTCCAAATGATCCACACAAGAAATATAGATTGCACTCAATACTTTGCCCTCTGGTCAATTAGCTCAACTGATTCCTTTGTTTACATTTTAATTATTGGTACTGCTATGTATTCCATTAAATCGTGTTTTTAAAGCAGTCCTGAAGACGTTCCAAGATATTCTTGTAAAGGCCATACATGGCTTTTAAAAATAAACTCCTGAAAGAGTTTTTAGACTTTGTCAACACGTAATTTATTCCGTAGGGGTTGAGCCCAGTTAGTTTCAGCATGGATAGATTCCATTTAGGAAGATTGCCGTTCCTAGTCCTGCCCTTTCCCACTCAGAGCATATCCTCCGCTGACAGGTCAAATGCATCTCCATTCCCCTGTAGTGAAAACCTTGATGTGACCTTCTCCATCCAACTGGCCTTTTTAAGGGAACATTTAATCAATAACTCCATCGTGTAGAGTTTGGTTTCAACACAAGGCAGCGATCTGCTCTTAGCTTGAACTCCCTCGTTGTCGCCTCTAACTGTATTTTTGTATCACTTCACAGCCTCCCGATTGAAACACACAGTTCTATCATATAACCTTCCCATACCGTAGATAAAGTAAAAACCTGCCACAGAACAGGTATTTTAACACAGCGTTAAAGTACTTTTGATCTTCACACATTTATGATCAGCACCATGCTAGCTTATTTGTTGACACTCAGCATTGCTCTGGAACACAAAGGGCTTTTTCACAGGTACATGTTGATGGAATGAATTGTAGGCATCAACATCTTTGATTCACACACTACTGTGTATGTTCAACATGCTAATTGTCTGTTGGTTTAACCTGAGCCACATATTTTAGTTAACATTTGCACTAAATAAACTAAGTGTTGTTGGATGATGTACTACTAGACCTTGTTGTCATAGCAACAATGTATAGACGACAATTAACTGATGCTGGAAAATAATACTTTGTACAGATGGGAGTAACGCAACGAGCTGTGTTCCTCAGCAGGGACATCTATGTTATTTACTTTGCCAATGTTTATTTCCACTTGCAAAGCTAAATGATACCTGATACATATTTTAAACATCTGTTCTACACTGTGTTCATTGATTGTATTCAATCAATATGTGAAACTAGGACACTGTTACTTTTTCAATGTGAACACAGATATGAAACCACATTAACTGTGGATCAATGTGATCATCAAAAGGAAACATATCCCTATCAATCAATCAATGTTTATTTATATAGCCCAATATCACAAATGTACATACATACATTTGTCTCAGTGGTCTTCACAGTTTGTACAGAATATCAGTATGACAATACGACCCCCTCTGTCCTTAGACCCTCACATCGTACAAGGAAAAACTTCCAGAGAAAACCCACAGTTTAAAGGGGAAAAATGGGAGAAACCTCAGGGAGAGCAACAGAGGAGGGATCCCTCTCCTAGGACGGACAGACGTGCAATAGATGCCGTGTGTAAAAAAAAGATAATACATTTATAACATAGGTAGTCCAAATGTTTGGAAATGCATGTGTGTATAATAGGAAGATGAATCCACGAGGACATCCATCCAGGACTTATGATCCAGGACCACAGCAACAGCCACGACTCAGATCCGGGCTCGCGACCCAGGACACAGGACTGCAGCAACAGGATCATCCATGACTCCGGATCCCGGTGTATATAGACACCAAAAAGAAAGAAATTTGGGGAAGCTGGGTTAATCGGAACATGAGAGTACACAGGTACAGACAGAGAGAAGGAAGAAGTAAGATGTCCCCCGACAAACTAAGCCTATATCAGCAAAACTAGGGGCTGAATCTAATCAGCCCTAACTATAAGCTTTATCAAAAAGGAAGGTCTTAAGCGCACCCTTAAAAACGGATAGGCTGTCTGCCGCCCGAACACAAACTGGAAGCTGATTCCACGAATGTGGAGCTTGATAAGAAAAGGCTCTGGCTCCCATTGTACTTTTAGAGACTCTAGGAACCACCAACAACCCTGCGTTCTTGGAACGCAATGCCCTAGTAGGACAGTAGGGTATAATGAGTTCTTTAAGGTAAGATGGCGCCTGCCCATTAAGGGCTTTGTAGGCGAGAAGAAGAATTTTAAATTCTATCCTGTGTTCTATAGGGAGCCAGTGTAAGGCAGCCAGAACAGGAGTAATGTGGTCCCTTCTCCTAACTCTAGTTGGTACACGAGCTGCAGCATTTTGAATCAGCTGAAGCGACTTAACTGACTTCTTGGTACACCCTGATAATAATCCAGCCTAGAAGTAACAAATGCATGGACTAGTTTCTCTGCATCGTTTTGAGGCAAGATATGCCTGATTTTTGCAATGTTACGTAGATGGAAGTAGGCGGTCCTTGAAATTGATTTTATGTGGGCATTAAAGGATAAATCCTGATAAAATATAACACCAAGATTCCTTACAGTCTCACTGGAGGCCAAATTAATGCCATCCATAGTTAGTATATCTTTAGTTAATTTGTCTCGTAGATTCTTCGGGCCGAGTACAATAACTTCAGTTTTGGTCGTGTTTAACATCAAAAAGTTTAAGGTCATCCACGTTTTTAAGTCCTTAAGGCAGTCTTGAATTTTATTTACATGATTAATTTCATCAGGCTTGATTGATAAATAAATAACCTATGACCTCCGGACAGTCGTACACACCTTTTATTTTTTTTAAGTGGTGGGTTAACGATTTGCATATTAGGTCTGCTCACTCAATTTACTTCTCAGATGCAATGGCTGCAGTTTAACAAGTGGATTAATATTCTGAGCTGTGTGCAACCATTGCGGTTTCACCAAGTCTTACCCGGGACAGATTGATCGTCCTTCGTCTAAATTGTTCTTCTGGAATATAAACATCTCAAACGACTTACAATTTAAAGTCGATTGAAGTCACATCTCCCACTGATCCCCTGCAACACCCATTTTTTCCGCATACTAATCGAGTACTTCTTGTATATGTAGTACAGAACACCGTGTGCCATGTCATAAATTACATTACATTACATGTCACGTGTTAGACGCTTTTATCCAAAGCGACTTACATATTCAATACTGTGGGCAATCCCCACAGGAGCAATTTGGGGTGAAGTGTCTTGCCCAGGGACACAACGACATGCTGACTGCATGGGGTTTGAACCTGTTCCCAACACCAACACACAGCCCACTGCACCAAACGTCTCCCATAAATATATAACAAATATTAGCTTTTAGTAATTTCTGTACTTTTAAAGAAGTATACTAACAGTATGCTGAGACTCTTACAAGGGAAAGTCTGAATCAAAAACATCAAAATGGTGGTACAAATACTCCCAGCTGAGATGACACTTTGCCTGGGGTAAGATGATGTGCACCTTTCTCTCTCTCCTCCTTTCTCCTGGCATGAACAGGCTCTGCTTTCTCTGCACATCCAGATGTATTGTCTCCTGACGCATTTGATCATATCTCTGCCACTGTAAATCGCTCTGTGCCTCCAGCCCCAGAAATCAGTTGACACATCAAAGCCCCAGAGGGAGGTTTAATATTGGAGTGCACCATTAAAATGGGGATCTGTACACACACTCGTGTATTTTGGAACAAGAGTTTTTTTGTTTCAAAATGAAAACTGGGTTATGACAGACAGGTCAAAGTACAGCGCTAGTGCGAAGGTTTATCCGTTTTTATGACGTGTATGGGAGACGAAAGGAATTCATCAAACAGAGGTGCTTTAAAATAGCACCACTGACAGTCTGACTTATGCGTTGTTTTATGAAATCAAACAATTCCTCCAAATAATGCATCATTTATTATCTGCAAAGGAAAGGAAAAACAATTCCTGTGTTCTATTTTTTAGAACTCCATCCAAAGTGTGGAGAAATTGTCAGCAATTGTTGACTGAGCTTCTGAAATCCACCTTGAAGTCGGCCCCCTACAGTGTGACTAACCTCAGTAATCCATCCCAGATCCACACCTCTAGTGTCAGGCAGGCCTGTTCAGAAACAAAATCCTGTGCCTTAAACCCAGATTTGCGTGACCCAGCAGCCACTTGGGTACAGGTTTATGCAGATGCTTAATCTGTTTAAGAGTGGGTGTGAATGCATGTGTTCGTGTAAGTGTGTGCACTTTTAATCGAATTAAGTCAGACTGGACTTTGGTGACCTGAGGCTGGCATGTTCAAAGATATCCCAAGGCTCTAGCTAGTATTCCATGTATTCATCCACGATCACTTCTACCAGTGTTTTGACATTTAAAACGGTGGCCTTAAAGCTACTGTAACCTCCGCATTCAACACAACTATGGAAAGGAACACTTTCATTTGCTGTAAATGCTTTGAAAGTCTTATTTTTCTTTATTCTTTCATTCCTATTTTTAAACCAGAGAAATAGACCATTGTTGTACACCACTTTGAGCAAACTCCATGTAAAAAGCCTTTTATTCTTAAGTAACTCCTTTGCTATGACACATACTGCAACAAAGTTGGGTCAATTCAGGTCGAATGCCAATAAGCAGCTTTTGTCAGCTATAATAGAAGTCTTACAATCAGCACTTTGATGTTTTTAAACCAGCGTGTGATGACTAACGGAGCGAAAAAAAAGCCCAAATCATCCGTGCTCACCTTAAAAAAGGGGCTATGAAGATTATGCATATCGCCCCAAATACTGACAAACTGCAGGGACAAAAGGGCACAGAGATCCCAGAACGATCTAACCTACAGGGATGAGACATGAGGATTGTGATGGAAAAATTGCCTCAAGCCGAAACCTAACCACCTCTTTGACAGTTTTTTCAATGGTGATTTAGTTATTTTGAAGTTGAAGTGTTCAATTATTATTCTCCTTGCAATGCGCAAAGTAAAATGTATCATCAAATCAATAGGGAGTAATAATGTTCCTCTGAGCTTGACAGAGCTGTTACAGTATAGCTCTGCGACGTCTTCTTTAATAACGTATGTGTCATATATAATATGGATTTAAAGTGCAGGCTTCATTACTTGGGAATATAGTGCAGTAAATTCCAATGCATTCGCAGGCCTGGATTAATATACGTACTCATTCACTCCAGGATGCATCTTTGAATAGCGTTGACCTGCAGGGCCCAAGGCCATCTGTGGCCCTTCTCCGCCCCCCGAGCAGAGAGAGGAAAACCCCAGCTGCTCTTTTGGCTGCAGCAGAGCTCACCAGGAGGAGTATTTAAAAAATCCCTAATCTATCACTCTGCCCAGCCAGCCCTGTCTCCGCTGGCTGGCTTTGAACCTACAACGATTTGCACTGTCCATTCCACAAGAGAGACATCGTTACTGCTTAGTTAATCTATCATACAGCGAGGCAGGGATATAAAGAGAGGGGGAGAGAAAGTCATTGGGATCATCCATAATGATTTGGAGATTCGCCTGGATCATATGTAAACGACCCCTGTGGTATTGAATGCCAACAAAGATTTCCCCTACTGCGTTGCCATAGGATTTTTCGTCACTTTTATTATGATTTCATTTTTGGCAGATTACCCCAATGTCATTGGATCAATTGCATCCTGCTGTATATTGTAAACCCGCTCGGCATGGCAACATAGGCCTGAGAGGTATTCGTACACCCGACAGTGATAATAGGATAAGTAATAACTATTGAATTTGTCGATGCTTAATGTGGTTTTACTGAACAGAGGAGGATCTTAAATACAAAATGAGTTTCTTTTTATTGGCTATTTAGATGGAATACTAAATGCGTGTTTACATGGCAGCGATACTAAAGAAATGACCTCCATTTTTTATGTCATATATTGAAGCAGCACTGTTTGTCAGTAATGTCCAGAAGAAAAAAAAGCTCATTCAAATGTTCTTCACTGCAGTATTCTAAATGGTGCTTTAAACCACTGACCTGAAGGCAATTTTGTTATCAACCCTGCACAGCTACCACTGCTTGTCCAAGGTAACAAAGCGTTTTACGTCATTGCACTGAGACACTCTACATGTCCTCCATTGGTTTGATTTAAACACAGGCAGCCTTTGGCATGCTGGCTCAGGTTCCCTGGTGAGCTTAGCTCTGCAGTGGCAAGCGGACTTTGTTTCACCCATCGGACATGTTCTGGGCTATTTCTTTCCAAAGAATGATTGTGATTCCCAACCACATTTCAGAAAATCAATGAGATCTGCCTGGGGGAAAGGGGGTAAGGGAACACGGTAGGAATACATCAATCATTCCCGCTCAACCATTATGATGCAACGCAACGTGCAGAGTCAAACACATATGAATGCATCAACAAGATCTATCTTGGCTGCACCTCAATTCTTATAAATGATACATCAGGGCTGCTCAATTCATCGCATTTTAATCGCAATTACGATTTTGGCTTGCAACGATTATGAAAACAACATAATCAAAATAAAACGATTATTTATTTATTTTAATTTTTTCTTTTTTTTTGTATTGGTTTTTCAGTTGAATTGTACTTAAAGTTCAGGGTAATAAACTGTTAAAAACATACTCTTCACAATTTGTTTTTCTCCAATTAATGGATGTTTTCAAAGTAAATGGATAATCCTTTTTAATAATCGTGATATCAATTATTGGCCCAAATAATCGGGATTATGATTTTTGCCATAATCGAGCAGCCCTATGATACATTAATATTGTTATCTCAGCTTGGGAGTTACCCTGTTGACATTATGAAGAGCATAATGCTGAAGCCATGTAAAGAGAGAAGAGGAATTATCACTGCAAGCAGTCATTTTCAAAGCAATAGTTCCAGCATTTGAAAAAGGCTCCAGTCCATACTGTATATGGACACATTTAAAAAAAAATGTTGTTCTATTCACAAATGGCCTCATAATTTGTTAAACCTTTGTATCCTTCACCTAGATTTAATTCAATGCCTTTGAGCATGTAATGCTATACAATGACAGTGCAATGATAATTTTTTTTTAAAATAAAACATATTTGTTGTGTTTTAGATGCATGCCTGCTGACATGCTGAATTAGTTAAAAAAAATACATTTGTAATACAAATCTTCCATCTGCACTCTTGCAATCTTCCTTTTAAATTACAATCTCATTGACACTACCTGCCTTTCTTGCTTTTTAACTTGCTCTTGTGCATCCTCAAAGGGCAAAGCCGGGTTGATCGGTGGTCATGCAAGAAATCTATTTCAGCCAGGTAAACAGAATTTGAATGAAATTGAGTCTGGATTTAGGTTTAACATCGGAAAGTGTCCATTAATCCCATCACTCTGTGGAAATGGGAGACTTCTTATTAAACACCTGTTTGATCAGTATTAGGTGGATTCAGTCTCAGCCTGGCAGTAGCTCTTGCAAAGCACAATGAATCACCCCATTATGAATGCATTATGGAGACGAAGAGGACTCGGCCGGGTTATAGAGCCGCTGTCTCTGTAATTAGGCCAACTTCAAGCTTAGTGTTTGTATTCAATAGGGCACATTTATCTTCATAATCCTATGCATTGTTCTAATAGAAAAGTTTGATTGCACTGTCCAAACATTGATAATAACGTATCTACTGTAAATGTATATATAATGTATGTTTTTTTCTTATCAGGTAGAAAAGAAAATGTTTCGGGGGTTAATTTACTGTGTTAGTTACAGGAAAGATAGCAAGCTCATGTTAATACGCTTTGTGTCAAAACAAATGTGTGCAGAGCGCTGTAGCGTCTAAGAATAGATTTCACACATTTAACTGTGGAATTTGAAAAGGCTCATGGGAGTGTAGTAAAGTGTGAAGCAATGGATGGCTAAACAACATTTAGTACTTCTGTGCATCCAGTGATCAGTTACACAAGATCAGACGTTTAATGTAACTGCTGTTCTGTATCCACAGCTGAGTGAAATCATTCTACACATTTGATCAGTATTTAATTGTATTGCATTGAAACCTGTAACAACATCTAGCAATGCCAAACCACACTGGCTCCCATTTAAAATCCCCCTCCCCATGTGGCCCTTGCCATGTTGTGTACAGTATAGAGTCATTACGAACGCAGCAAATGTGTAAGCAGGCGAGAGCAGGTAATTGTGAGTGATTCCCAAAAGCTCCTTTGTGCTTTATTTTCAGCATCAGTGCAATATTTCCTAATTATCCTGGTGTAACTTAGTGTAGTATTTGGACAGGCGTTTGTCTCCAGGCAGCAGCATTGCAGTCAGTGTTTTCTCTTTGTGTGTGTGTACCTGCCGGCGAGGCCTCGCTAGAGATGTGGCAGCGAGCGTGCACATATGTGGTGAGTCATCCTCGCGCTGTGGCTCTGATGACAGGCCGCTGCACGTGCTCCAGCACATGGTGGGCTACACATGACTACAGGCGGTAGGGGGACTCTGTGATCTTTAAACATTTAGTCAGTGTCGTGCCCCCCATGTTTACAGGCTTTTCTTCTCTTAAGATCAGAACCTATGGCGTAATGGACTTGCGTGTGTTTGGTACTTCCATTTGACTCGTGATATTTCCATTTAGTGAGACTTTAACTTCACTGTATTTCCGAGGGAAATAGACTCCACTACATTCATTTGGCGGACGTAGTGTTACACTTTGCAGCATAAGGTTTTAAGGCCAGCACGGTGGTTCGGTGGTTAGTGCTGTCGCTTCGCATCAAGAAAGACCCGCGGCCTTCCTCTGTGGAGTTTATATGTTCTCCTCGTGCGAGTTTTTCCTCCGGCTGCTCTGTTTTCCTCCTGCAGTGCAAAGACATGAAGGTTAGGTGTCTTGGAGACTCTAAATAGCCCGTAGGCGTGCATGTGAATGTGTTTTTGCCGTTTATAAAAGTGCGTCCTGCACAGACTGGCAGCCTGTCCGACGTTTACCCAGCCTCTCGCCCACTGCATGCTGGGATATGCTCCAGACCTTTTGTGGCTGTATACAAGATTAATCTAAATAGAGCACGGATGGATGTATGGATTCAGTGTTAGGACAGGCGTGCAGTAGGTGCCATGTGCAATACATCACAACATATACAAGTCAGAATTTTAAAGGAACATGTAGATGTGTGATGATGCATTGTTTAAGAAGCTAACACATAGTTATTAAAACTTGTTAAGCCAGCTGCAGCATTGCTCTGACAGGTGGAAGCTGTGATGCAAAGCTCTAATAAGGTGTGAATGTTTTCCAGAGGTGTCTTTAAGGGTGCAGAAATTACTTTCTGCATACTTTACAATAAGTGCCTATGAGTTTGACAATTGACTAAGTTGACTGTTTCCATACTTTCTTTGAATGTTTAATGCTATTCATTGAATAATGCTTCATTATATTTAGCTTTCTGTATAATCTTACAAAGAGCACAGCATTGTGATGTAGGTTACCTTTGTAATGTGACACATTCAAATGTTTCCTGCCTCAAAGTATTTGCACCAATGGTGTTAATGCCTCCTTAATTTGTAACTGATTTTGATTCAAAGAGACAGAGCCTCCTTGCCGCCCCTTAGCAAGCTTTGCACAAAGAAACATCAATGCACAAGTCAAAACCGCTCTAAAAACTATTCCGTTTTCTTGCTTTCCTCTGAGTTAGACGACTCTAATCAATAGGCCACCAGTGTTTGATGTCTAGGTATTTGGCAGGCACTGCTGGAGTCAACATGAATAAAAGGAAAATCTAAAATAGCCTTTGCAGAATATTCAGCACATGAAAATGCGCAGAGACAAAATCAAAGGCTGCGTTTAAAAAGCTCAATTATATTGTTCTGTGAGCGGTTTGCTGGCCTCTTGTATAGGTCATGTGTATTGCAGCAGAAAAAAGGGATATGTGTACTAGTGAGAAAGCAAGAAATGAATTTCATAACCAGGCTGCTTGGTGCAATATAGCACAGCAGCATGTTCTATATAAAAACAGCAAAAAACATATCTCAAAGGGTTTGGTATTTTTAGCGAATATGTAGCCGGGGATACATCAGTGGAAATGACCTCAACACAGCCTACCTGTTTTCAGGAAAAATATTTTTACCCACAACCACACAATATGTAACAAAGTGAAAAATAGTTGTATTCGTACACTGTTTCCTTACATGTATGAAATCTGACATCATGAGAGCTGAATAACATGAAAAACCTAATAAGATTAAAAACCATGGCTTTTGCATCAGGGTCATGAATTAACTACAAAGTGCAGTTACATTATTATTATCCATAAATCCTGTTTCCCACCATTCACACCACGCATGTTGCACTGTCGTCACACTGTAAGCACCTACAGTATAACACTCTTATGTCATGTTGCGTAATGCCACAGCAGCATGCGTCAATAGAAATATGATTTCTCACACTCAAACACGGCACATGTGAACGAGATGGACGGGGAGTGGTGGGGGCATATTACAGTACATCTCATTATCTGTTTTTTAAAATCACATTATCTTTTTAAAATTCAGAGCATTAGCATTTCATTAGCATTAAAGCTGTGCTGGCAATGTTGACTGCGATGAAGGAAAGGATCGGTTTGCTTGTCAGATTCTGGGAACATTACGGTGTCATGTTGGTTTGCCAGATTTTGGGAACATTACGGTGTCATGTTGGTTTGCCAGATTCTGGGAACATTACGGTGTCATGTTGGTTTGCATAGTCATTGGCAAGCTAGGACGGTATGAGATGTTTTATGCAGATCGTCTCCAATTTTATATTTGTATGTCGTGGGTTCAACAGTGCACATGTTGTTGATGCGCAGGGAATCACAAAAACCAAGACAACCTTTTTTGCATTTTCAGTGCCAAGTTTTTAATTAGGAATTGCATTTAAGTTTGTTATGTAAGCCACGAACATCATCGCAAGGGCACATTAAAAATAGATTTTATGTTTGCCATGAGTAGACCTTGATCTGTTAAATTACTTTCTATTCAAGCCTTTAATGGATAGCTCAGTTCTCAAAGGTACAGTAGGTTGCAAATATAACCTCTCTGCTAGGAGAGTAGTTAGTGCCCGTTTTATTTTTTCCATACAAATATCTTCCACCTGTTCTTTTAGTTATGCATCACAACTTAATGTTTATGCGCATGTTTTTCCAAAAAATCTAAGTCTGGAGTTTTTTTAAAGAAAATGTCATGTTTAATGTACCGTAAATTCCGGACTATTAAGCGCACCTGAATATAAGCCGCACCCACTGAATTTTTTTAAAATTTTGTACATAAATAAGCCGCACATGTCTATAAGCCGCACGTGCACCTGTGAGACCCGGGGGAGAGTCTCCTGTCAGGAGAGAATGAATGTGGAAGAGCGGGACGGTCGGTCACCAATTGTGGGTAGCATGGCTGAGCTTCTCCGGCGTCTCCGGCTTCAGAAGTTGAAAATTGTTCAACTTCTGACGCCGGAGAAGCCAGCGGCAGCCAATCAAATCCCGTTTCTGAAAATCTGACAGCTCAAGTCCTAGCCAATCAAACCGCGTCTAAGCTGGGAGAGATATCCCGCCGTTCATTTCTATATTTCAAAAACAGATGGAGGATAAACTAATTATCGCCGTAGCAAATCACCCGGTTTTGTATGACCAGTCCCTATTAATTTACCGGGATACAACCGGAGGAACCAGGCATGGGGGGAGGTGGCAGAGACAGTGGGTGAAACTGGTAGGCTTTCGCCTGTTTGGGGATTTTATATCCAGTATATCCAAGCATAGCTTGCTAGCCATGTTAACACTACGTAAACGGGGCAGGCCATTCATGTGATTGGTTGTTGGTTGCGGGGCTCGAATAAAATCCCCAAGCTTCAGACACGCCCAGCTCCAAGCTTTTTTGAAGCTGTAGTGTGGACGGGCCGTAAGCCGCGATGTTCAAAGCGTGTGAAAAAAGTAGCGGCTTATAGTCCGGAAATTACGGTACATTTGTGTAGTTTTTGTTTACATGACTTTAATGTTTAATCGATATAAGAAACTCTGATCTGTCAAGTGGAATCAATGACGGTATATGGGTGTGACAAGCCACATGTGCACAACTATTCCTAAAATATGCTATTAACTACGATAGCCATAGCACCCCCTAAGCACCCCCAATAAATGTGTCTTTCTTTTTTTTTATTAGTGAAATTCATAATTTGAAAAATGATTGATTCGAAAATAACATGGTACAGTACAAGTACTTCTGGGTCTCTGTGTTTCATTCAAGCTCTGCTCTCTGGGTGTTTCTCAATGTCAAGGAAGGATCCATAAGAGCCACTTTTTCGAGGATGCTATATCATCGAATCGCGCCGAAGGACTGTTCCAATGTACAGGATCCTTGGAATTCTACCAAGGACTGAGTCCTTCGTTGAGGGAAATTTCGAGGATGCACATGTATCCTCGGCAGTCCTAAAAGCCCCACAATGTCACAATCTGTCTATTGTGTTTTGTCTTGTCTAGATCTGTCTTTGGTTTCCTGTCTCTGTGTTCCCTCCTACCTGATTTCCTGATTGTGTTCACCTTGTGCCCCTGTGTTTTCTCCTCCCTCCTCATCTGTCTCTTGTTTCTTTGATTAGTCCTGTGTGCATTTAGGTTCGCTTTTTCCTGTTAGTCTTTGTGAGATCCTTGTTTGTTTCAGACTGTGTTCACAGGGAAGAGCTCTGTCTTTTTCTTGTAGCCATAATCCGGCCAGTTAAGAACTTCACTCAACATGGTTTCTCTGTTACCATCTGGTGCATCTCTGCCAGAGCAGCCTCTTTCTGCTCAACACTGGACGCTCCCCTCCACCTACCATAGCAGAAAGCTAATGAATAGGTACATTGATGTAACTCCACCTCAAATGGATCATCTGCTGGGTCCATCTTTGGTGAGATCCTTCTGTCAGGGTTGAGCGAAGCAGACAGGACCCAAACGCAGATTTAACAATAAATACCTTTATTTAAAGGACTTCCTCCCGACATGTGATTCCCGGCCTGCTAGCCCCAGGCATGCTATCTCCCTGCCTCCCAATTCCCAACCTGACACCATACATCTCGGTGTTTTCTGTCTGGAGTCAGCCCCTGCTTCTTCACCATTTCCTGCTCCTGTCCAGGATCCGTTCTCCGCTACTCGTCTGGCTTTTGGAGGTCCACGGAGCCTCCAAAAGGCTCCTAAGAGAAGGAGTCGCAAGTCCAGGCTAGCAGCCCGAGCCCCAGAAGCCATGCTTTGGGCTCCAGTACAGGCCCCAGCAGCTGTGGTTCTGGCTCTGGTACCGGCCCCAGCAGCCATGGTTCCGGCTCCAGCAGCCATAGTCCCTCCTCTAGTCCCTTCCCAAGTCCCTTCTCTAGTACCTTCTCAAGTCCCATCTCAAGTCCCTTCTCCAGTCCCTACTCAAGTCCTGCCAACTCCTTGTCCTGTTTCGTTGGGGGTTCCGCTGAGGGTTCTGCCAACTCCGTGTGCTGTCCTGTTGGGGGTCCCGCCGACATCTGTCTCGCCAGGGGTCCTGCTAACTCTATGTCCTGTCCCGTTGGGGGTCCCGCCGACTACTGTTCTGCCGGGGGTCCTGCCAACCCCATATCCTCTTCCGTTGGGGGTTCGGCTGGGGGTCCTGCCAACTCTGTGTCCTGTTCCGTTGGAGGTCCCGCTGTCACCTGTCTCGCCGGGGGTCCTGCCAACTCCTTGTCCTGTTTCGTTGGGGGTTCCGCTGAGGGTCCTACCAACTCCGTGTCCTGTCGGAGGTCCAGCCAGCTCCGAATCCTGCTCGGTCAGAGGTCCAGCCAGCTCCTAACCCGCCGGTGGTTCCGCCTACACCATGTCCAGTTCTGTTGGGGGTCCTGCTGACGCCTCTTCCGCCAACACCTTGTCCTGTTCCAACGGCGGTCCCGTCGACACCAGCCCTTGCCCCGTCCGGGGTCCCACTGACACCAGCCCATGTTCTGTCCAGGGTCCCGTCTGTGCCTGTCCGGCCGACACCGGTTCCTGTACCACCGGGGGTTCCGCCATCTCCAGCTCCCAGTGCTCCCGATCCCTGTGCTCCAGCTCCGGCGCTCCAGCTGGCCTTCGCCCTCGAGCCCGGCCCCCTGAGTTCCCCAGCCGCGGCCTTCGCCATCGAGCCCGGGCCCCTGACTTTTCCAGCCGATGCCTTCACCCTCGAGCCCTCAAGACTTTTAGTTTTTACGGACGTCTGGGATCCGTCCCTTGAGGGGGGTAATGTCACGATCTGTCTGTGTTGTGTTTTGTCTTGTCTAGATCTGTCTTTGTTTTCGTGTCTGTGTGTTCCCTCCTACCTGTTCCCTCCTACCTGATTTCCTGATTGTGTTCACCTTGTGCCCCTATGTTTTCTCCTCCCTCCTCACCTGTCTCATGATCCTTAGTCCTGTGTGCATTTAGGTTAGCTTTGTGTTTTTCAGGAAACATCTTTTCAGCTATTAAATGGCTTGCTATGAAAGTTGGTAAAGATATTCATCGTATCCAGATGATGAATTCTGAGAAGTGAATTGATACTGTATAATTCAATATTATTTCTATGGATTAGAGCAAAGATTTCCACGTTGTTTGTCAAACTACATGGCTGGCCGATTCAATTATTGTTTAACCCTTAGATGCACGAGTGACTGGACCCTACACTCTTCCATAAGTGGGTCTAAAAGCACCCGTATTAGAATAATGTGTTTTTATGCCATTTTTGTCATTTTGGTTAAGAAAAATCACTTAGTATTATATTTTGGTTCACATTAGAAATATTTTATATTTAATTTTTCACAATTTATCATTTTAGACATTTTTTTTACATTTTGAAAAAAAAGTTTTTAACATATTGTCCGCTATTCTGAGACCCTCACAGTATTCCAGTCCCTTTTCAAAACTCATCTCTTCTCCTCTTGTCTACTCATAGCCACCCCCCCCCCCCCATCAATCCATGCCGGTTGATCAAGTTTGATAGTCCTATACCCTAACCTTCCCTTATATTCTAAAGTGATTTTGAGTCCTTGAAAAGCCCTATATATATTTTATTATTATTATTATTATTATTATAATTATACTGACAGGTATCAGATCTTGCTGTGTAAAATAATCTTCCTGAGAGGTGTCACTTGTGATGTAGTCTGTGTGGTCTACAGTGAATGTATTCCTGACAACCACGGGTGATAAGAATCAAAGGTTCCAAGAGGATTCCATAGAACATGCATGCAGGTCATTTTTGACCCACTTATGGAAGCTTGGGGTACAGTAGTAATACAAAAACTACAATTTC
>CALSBZ010006684.1:1752920-1764937 GCA_943591055.1 Gobionotothen gibberifrons
TGTGAAACATGGGGGTGGAAACATCATGCTTTGGGGCTGTTTTTCTGCAAAGGGACCAGGACGACTGATCCGTGTAAAGGAAAGAATGAATGGGGCCATGTATCGTGAGATTTTGAGTGACAACCTCCTTCCATCAGCAAGGGCATTGAAGATGAAACGTGGCTGGGTCTTTCAGCATGACAATGATCCCAAACACACCGCCCGGGCAACGAAGGAGTGGCTTCGTAAGAAGCATTTCAAGGTCCTGGAGTGGCCTAGCCAGTCTCCAGATCTCAACCCCATATAAAATCTTTGGAGGGAGTTGAAAGTCCGTGTTGCCCAGCGACAGCCCCAAAACATCACTGCTCTAGAGGAGATCTGCATGGAGGAATGGGCCAAAATACCAGCAACAGTGTGTGAAAACCTTGTGAAGACTTACAGAAAACGTTTGACCTCTGTCATTGCCAACAAAGGGTATATATAAAATATATGCCATTTTGCTGTGTACTGAACCTATTCACTGCTCTATCAACCTTTCATGCCAAATCGCTATATATCCTATCCTAAATTTATATATATATATATATATATATATATATATATATATAAATTTAATATTAACAAATGTGTGGGTCTAGGTAAAAAATGTCATTTTCCTGAAAACTATTAAAATGGATATATTGCGTTTTGGAAAAGACCTCCTCATATTATATTCCCAAGAACCATTTATCAGTTTATTTAACCTGAACCTGAAATAGTGGAATACGAATCATTCAAACCTGCATATGACCTTCAGGTTCTAAGCCTTCTAGTCGTTTATTTTCATTATGACATCTGTCTTGCATTGAATCTTTTCTCCAAGTTTTGAAATGTGCTCCTGGTACACTTTTAATCGTATAAATAAACACGAGCTTTTCAGGATTTGGTGAAGGCCAATCCTAGCTGTTGTGACACACACCTCAACGTACCCCAAAGGATGTATCAACAGAACAGCCCTCTAATGCACGGTTAGTGTCAGTCACTCACTAAACATTTCAAGTCACTACTTTTTTTAAAACTGCCAGGTTGAATGAACGGTAAACATAATACATATCCATCACGGTGACAGGCCCCCTGCTTTTTTGGGCCCTTTCATTAAGACCTCAGCCTCACACGTCTATTGATGCCGTGTGACGCAGCTGTAATCTGTTCATTACTCTGTCCTACTGTAGAGACACATGCAACACAATCTAACGTGGGGCAATGCTTTGAAGAATACGGCAGACAGACCAAAATACAAGATGGCTGGCTTTGTAATAAATAAACTGAATGCTATTTACAAAGAAGTGAAGAAGTGCCCCGACTATCTGGAGCAAACTCCCTGAATCCTGCAGGTCCACTCCAACTCTTACTACTTTCAAATCCAGACTGAAAACGTATCTTTTTGGTTTTGCTTTTGATTGAGCTTAACTGTTATTCTACGGACGAAAAGTTTATTATTATTCCGCCGACTTATTTTGGACCTCTTCTCCTCCCACATTGAACATCGCAGAAACTCCGTTCGAACATCAAAACGTTCAGCTCGGTCGGGAATCGCAGGCTATTACTTTTCTCATTCATAACTTTCATAATTCCAGAGATACATCCCATAATACATCCCATTTTTAACCATTGAAGTCAATGGAGAGATTCTTCAGACTTCAACAAATCTTCATGCGACTTCAACTGCTAACTGTTAATTCATACTTTCACTCAGAAACCTCATTCCAACTTTAAAATGTTACACATCTTTCTGAGATTATTCGTGTAAAACTACTTTTAAATCTGATTCTTACTTTTAGAGATATTAAACATTGTTCAGACCTTGTTAAAGAGGTTTTCTTCACATTTTAACATTAACTAGAGTGCGATGTCACAGCTAGAGTGGAGGAAATCTTGAGATTTGCCTTCATATTTTTTTTTTAAACTGCCATAATTCCCAAACCCTACATTCCTGAGACATAATTGTTCATGACAAACCTAGGAAAACATCTCGTAGCTTGAAAAATGACAAATAATTATGCAAAAATAATTAAACACAATGCCTCTTAAGGGCATGAAGTGACAACAACCCCTCGCCATAAAACATGATGTCGCTATAACTCCAATGAAAATTGTCAAAAAGTGCTAAAACTTCACATGTGTGCCAACAGTCCAGCCGTGAAGACATCTACGGGACAGTTTTGAGATTTCTTCAAATGCCGTTGCCATGGCAACACAATGCTCACCATGAAACACAGTTTTCTCATAACTTCAGTGAAACTGCTCCAAATGCCCCAAAACTTCACAGGTTTGGTAACGATGCAGCCATCAACGGATCTAAGCGTATTATGGGGTGTCATCAAATGCCGTTGCCATGGCGACAGATCATTCGCCATCAAGTTAGTTCAGAAGTTTTCGGTTAAAATATTCTGCTGCTTTTCCAAGCCTTTTTACTTTATTTTATTTTCATTTTATAATGTGTTAATGCTGTATTTAATCTTAAATGTCTTTTATTTTATATTGTAAAACACATTGCCGTGTGCTGAAAGGTGCTATATACATAAACTTGCCTTGCCTCGGGTGCTTTCTTTGATTTTAATAAACAAAGCGTTGGCTTTCAGAATATAACACTTTTATTTCCAAAATCACACGATAAATACATTTTTGAAGCTTGTAAAGGGAATATGACAGCTCTCACTAACCACTCTGCTGTTCCGCAGCGCTGCCCCCCTCCCTCCGGCTGAAATTATGAATGTAAGGCGTATTGTATCATGGATAACACGGCAGGGTCCGTTACAGTTTGATTTCATCTGATTTCAATTAAACAAAATCTTGGCTTTCAGAATATTAAACTTGTTTCCGCACATTCAGATGATAAATACAACTTTGAAGCTTCCCCCAGACCAGTAATCCAAACGAAAATATCTTCCCTCCGTCTTACTTCGATCATTTGCTCCGCTAATAATCAATCAGATCGATGGATTCCAGAGAAGAGGAAACTTTGAAGGCCTTTTTCTCAAAATGATGACTCGGTGACAGTCATTATATAATGTGACATATTTTGCTTAATATTTGGAGTACAAAAACAATCCAGATATCATTAGAAAGCTTGGAATCTCCTCTTTCCAACAGTGTATACAACTCAAAATGTGTCTTCGGGTCAATGCAACTGATTTCGATGGAGCAGGTCACTTATAAGGACATTGAAACCTATGGTAAACCATCTGTATGGCTTGAACAGTGATTAAAGCACTTCTTGAAGGTACAGCACATCATACAGACTTTGAGCTGCAGTTCCTCAGATCAGCTTAGGATGATGTGTGAATACAGAATAAGCTTTAAAATATGAAAGGTTAAAACGGTGGAGTGGAGCTACTGAGGAAAGAAATTACTTGCACCGCCATGTGCTTCAAAGAAAGGGAAAAAGGGGAAATGAAAGAAACCATCAAATACCTCTTTTAGGATTAAAACTAAAGTGAAGTCTCTTAGATGAGAAATAAAGAACAATCTTATTATGCTTTTGGTAAGAACATCCATCAGTGAGTTGTTCATTCTTAATTGGTTTGATGGATAAAGTTAATGGTGTCACGTCCTAAGGTGACTTACTTTCTAAGGAAAATGGAAGAAATTACGTTCAGACATTGCCCTTCATACATACCCATGTCTATGCACAATATTTACTAATCTGCCCAACTTTATAGATTTTGAAATGGATAAAGGCTCAGTAAACATACTAAACTCTTTATATTGCCATGAGGGAAACAGATCTTCTGCATTTTCTCAAACAAGTTACGTGATGATCAAGGCATTTCTACTGTTTTGTATGAATATAAAACCAAGCAAAGGCTGAAATCCCAAAGTATATGCCAGAGGGAGTTTCTCTCCTGAAACGGCTCGATAGGACTCCTATGTTTTCTTCCATTACATGTTGACATCACTATGTAACACTCACACTTCTATTGTCTCGCGCTCCAACACATTGTACATGATAGGCTAAGGGGCGGGACGTCTCTAAGAGGTTGACCAATCACAACAGAGCCAGTAAGCTAACCAATAAGAGCAGACTGGGCTCTGGTTTCAGACAGAGGGTGAAAAGAGGTGCTGCAGCACAGGCAGTATGAGAAAAATGAAACACAGCGGAGGTACTCGATACAAATATGGACCTGAATATGATCATTATACTGTATGTCCTCTTTTAAGTTTTCAAACAGTAATTTTAATCATTAACACTCGCACTTTTTGCAAATCAATTTTGCAAATGAAGAATTTAGAATTTGAAGCCTTGAGTGTCATTGTGCATTCATTATAATCTCTTTCAGTTGGATAATAAAGAAAGAGATAATCTATTCATTTTCAGGAATAAAGTTCTGATTCAAAATGTAGGAGATACTTTGGGAATTTATTTTTTACTGACAGATTTAACATTTACAGTAACGGTCCAATAAAGAGCTGCAGAAAAGCTCTCTTTTAAAAAAAGAAAAATCCATCGTTGGACATTTTTCAGGTTAATCTTTATCTTCATTTTGAGATTAACACAATTATTAACGCTCTTAAAGGACTGGTCAAATCTGTCAAATGATTATTTTAATAACATGGTAGCAGCAGCTCACACTGTCTCGTTTTGTAATAGTTCTAGGTTGGGCTTTTAACATTTAATTTAGTACTTTTTATCTCAATTTCGTTTTTTCATTCCCATGCTTCAAAAGCTTCTCACTGATGCACATGTTTAGACCTACTTAAAAATTGAAATGCAGATTAAGCTTCAGTTCCTAGATCAGCTGTATTACAAACAGAGCAGCGTTAAGCCATGCAAGATTTAGAGTAATGGAGACGGTGTTGCTGTGAGACTAAAATAGTCACGTAAGAGGAAAAATAAATCGGTTTTCAGTAAAACAAAAAAATAAAACCATGAAAAGGTTAGAACAGGAAATGTGAGATGAATTATGAGTGAAGCGCTTTCAGTTATTAGTAAACATACATTTGCTGAAATCTTCCTTTCTGCTTTGCTAAAACTATTTATTTTAACAATGAATATTTGCTTATCAATGCGCATGTGTTTTTTTCTTCCTAGGGCAAAGTATGCCCAAGAGAGACATTCTGCTGTTGAGAGATAACTTCTTTTCGTATCAGAAAACCTTTTGCTAAACGGCATGCACCAAACATAAAAGCAAGTACAATAGCCCAAAGTCGCACTCCGAGATAAAGAAGCAAAGCAGTTCTTTTCATTGTGGAGATGTTCCATATGTAGTCAAAGGTTCTGGCATTAAAAGTGCAACGTGATGAAACTACAGAGGCTCTGCAAGAAGCAACACTTTTTCATTCTTATAAATGACTTGTTATCTCTTAAAGATTTTCCGTGTTAGCAGAGATGGTTTATTATATTGTGGCCCCCATAGTAATAAGTAAACAAATGATTTTTTGCTTTTTACTCATTGTTTTTTGTGACCAACTTTTTATTGTTTTTTTTTTGCCCTCACAAAAGGGACTTATACTGATACAAATTATATAGACAATACAAAAAGAAAAGACAAAGAAAGAAAAAAAAATATATATAGAGAATCCCTTTCCCATGCCACCCCGTCCCTCCCCTTTCCCACCCATCTTGCCATTTCACAGAAAACCCTACCTGATGTTTGTTAGCAATCGTCTGAGTTCATCTATCTATTATATTATATATATTATTTATATTATAGCATAACAATGTATCCACATAAAATACATTCATACCTTTTTTTCCACATAACATTTCATCTGTTCAAGCTGAATTGCGATTAACTCCTAATAATCTACAATTGCTCCAAGGTGTGTTTATATGTACAATCATCATTTACATGAATGATATTACCCGATCAGCAGTTTTTTTTACTCAGTTATAACATTTTCCAACTCTGTCTTAGCAAACATATTTCATTTGGTATTTGTTGTTGTTTTATAGGTATGATTTAAAGGTAAGCAGGACTTCCTCCCTGCTGACTACAACGCTCCTGCTAGTGTGCCTGACATGTAATGGATTATAATAAATATGAGGCTGCATATAATCCTCGCCCCCACACACCAGCAGTGTGTTTTAAATCTCAGTCAAATATTAAGATTGCTATTCCATTAGCTGAGTGAGAGCAGTTTCTATCTTAATTCAATCCAAGCAAACAAAGCGACAGCAAAGTGGAAGTTAAACCAGGAAGCCCCTCCCGCATTTGCACTCATAACAAAAGGTCTAATATTTCCCTAAAGCACTTCACTGCATTCATTTATTCCCCTTCTTCCTGTGTTTGTTCCCGAACCCATCAGTGTGTTTCCTTTTTCTTTCTTTTCTTCACTCCCACACCATTTATCCCCTTGTCTAAGAGTATTTCCACACCTTTTAACCAATCTGTTAATTTCCCCTTTTTATTCTCGTGTTGAACTGCTGCCATGTCACTATGACGGTGACAGCAACGTCACCTGAAGAGAAAGAAAAGCCACTGCATATGAGATGTTTTCTTTCCACTATTGCCATGCTTGTGAACAAAATGCAGTTGCCTGTCAGCGCCTCAGAATGCCAGTTGGAGTCCAGCTGTATAATGCCATCGCTCAGACCTGAGGCTGGAGGAAAGCAGGCAGCTCTTTAGCTCACTGACATTCGCAAACATCCAGCAGCAGCAGCAGCACTCACAACCTGAGAGTAGGGTGTACCATTTATGTCAGTAATGATGAAGGGTTTAGAATAAATGACAGGGACATATATCATTAGATATTACATCAAATAGAAGATTTAACTTCAGTTTAGCAAGTTGCTGTTCTATAAACACAGTCTTGTTAATAGCTTTTTAATGTTTGAAACTAATTGGGTGTTGTTTTATTGTAGATCATAATGCTTGAAAGACCACCTGTTCTACACATTAAATATTTTACTGAACTTTATAGGCTAAACTTTCCATACAAACATCATTCCTTTTCTATTTTTTTGATAAATTAACCATGACCTTTTCCACTGCAGCCCTTTTCATAATTCATGTGAAGCTGCCTTTCAGAAACTTCCCTACAATCTTATGTTGCACTCTATGAACCAATAGTTCTCTCAATAGGGTTTAAATAAATATATCTCTCACGTGTACGAGCAGCCCAAATCCAGGAAATCAAATTTAAAATATCACTTGGCACACTGAGCCATTCTGCCCCCCCCCCCCCTGTCCCTCCTCCTGCAGCACAAAGTGCAGTCCCACCGTGTGCTTGATGTTCAGCCACAGGCTAGTCAGCTGTTGGCCTCTTTTTTTTATGGCCTACTTTCCATCCAGGATGGAGTTTTTGGAACCTGGGGATAAACAGTCCCACATCTGTGCTCACTGCCTGTCGACTTATGTCTTGCATTGTGGAGCTGCAGCTGTACGTTGCGCTGTGCTTCTGAACGCAGCTCACATCTGATGATGGTACACACTTTGTTGGAAAGGAGCCAGGTACTTTTAACCCTGAGCCAGTGACAGCTGCTGTGCTCGACTCATGCACGTGTTTTGTGAGGCTTCCTGTAATTTTTGTATGTGAATTATACGATTTTTTTTCATACGTGAATGATCAAATACTTCCTAGTTCCTACTGTTGAACAACTATTGTGTACATTATAACTTTCATTTTGTACATTGGCAAACCCTTTAATACTTCATATGCCTTTTTAGGAGTAGTATTTTATAAATAAATTCTTTCAAAATGCTTCTATTTTCAGCTATGCTTTTGAAAGAACATCCATAACATTCATCTGGCTGCAACTTACACATTATATATCATATTCCAATCACTTGTATATAGTCTTATTGCATTATTTCACTATTTTACTATTTTGTCTGTATTTACTTGCACTATTTTTTCAGTTTTATTGTGTTGCACTGTTGGAGGAGCCTGTGACCTAAGATTTTCATCGACATAACTACACTGTAGCTATGTACGTATGACAAATAAAAGCCTTGAAGCCTTGATACCAAAAACACATTTCCTTGACTGTCATTACATAACCTCATGCATAGTCTTTTTTTAAGTTTCTTAAACAAATTGGTGACTTTTCATATTAACTCAAGTGCTTTGAGCACCAGGAAAAGTGCTATATAAATAACATGTACTATTATTAACACTCGATAACTCCTTATAAACAAATAGAATAAGGCATAACCTCTGACAGCATTTCAGCCATAGAGGATTAGTGATGGATGATGAAACACTGCCCTTAGATTTAGTTTAACTAACAAGAGTCACGCAGCCCATGTGCCCGCCACCCTGCAACACCAAGATAATAATCAGTAGATAATCTTAAATGCGATAAGCTACAACTTGTTTCTGTGTCACAGATGCAATATACCACCCCCCCCCCCCCCCCCCCCCCCCCCCCCCCCACCACAAAAAAAAAAAAAAAAAAAAAACAAAACAAAATAGAAAAAAAACACATTTTTTTTTTGTTGTAAAACAAGCAAAACCCCCCCCCCCCCCCCCCCCAGCACTATGGTAATAACATGCAAATAAAAACAAACCACAAATCCTTTGGAGTCCACACTGAGACGTTCACAACTGTGTCTCTCCTTGGTGTGTGTACTCACCTAAAAGAAGAAAACATATTTGTATTTCACTGCATGTATAAGTATTTGTGTTTCTCACTGTGTGTGTGAATGGACACATACATTGCATATAAAAGGACAGATGCCAAAAAGTATCTCAAACTTTAAATATTGTGTTGCATTCTTTTAAATCTAGTTGAACTAAGTGCACACTTGCCTGTTGGCAGTGTGGTCATATGCTAATACCACAGCTGGATTCAAATAATAACACTTAAAAAGACAACATCCTTTTTACAACTTATGAGAAAAATGGGGAGGAAGTTGCCGTTAGGTGTTGAATTACCAAGCATTAAAATCAACATTTATTGGGAGCTTGTTTTGAGCTTCTCGTGGAAGCAAGCTGTATCCTCCCCAATTGTTGAATGATATAAGTTTACAACACTGCGAGGCAGCCATGTGAATGTGTTGAACAAATAAACAAAACAAATGATTTGTGTCAACATGTGTGGGCTAAAGTTACAGATAATAGCACACCAGGGAATAAGACAGCTTGTTTTTTAGCATCTCCCACTCTCAGCTGCCACTCAAGTGATGTCCACACCGAGGCTTAGAAACAGTCTCCTAAATATTTCCAAGGATTCGAGAATCATATTCATTCTGCAACACAAAGACACAAAGCGAAGCAGTTGTAGTCTTTTTATGCTCCTCAAAGAAAGAAAACACAACCAAACAAACAACTTTCCTGCATTGCATGCTTTTTGAATTTCCAGCAGCGAATAAATGGTAAATTCTCTAGGCTGAGGATATGGCCAACATCTTGACATTTCAAAATCAACATCACGGAAACATTGTCTATCAAGTTTGACGTTTGAACCAAACATCAATTATGTAAATCCAGAGTCCGCCTCCTCTCGTCCCAGCGGAGTCCTGCGATCTGTTCTGTGGTCCGCCCGTCAAGTGCAGTAGCCTTATCTGTGAGATGTGGGCAGTCTCTGATCTCCCTGTGCTCCGTTAGCTTCAAGTTTTGTTTCATCCATCTTACATTCTTGTGACCAGACATCAGCCAGCTCCATGCTGGGTAGTGGAATAGCCTTGGGTCCTAGCTGAGTTAGCTTGGCTTCCACCTGACTCTCTTTGGTGACTCAGCCCTCGGTAGGGTTCTGTCCAACAGGTCTGGCCGGGCGGTCGAACGATGCCGCAGGCCGTGATCATCTCAAGGTCCATATACTTTATTTTTCAATGTAAATGAGTGTATCTTATTTTGTGTTGTTTTATTGTCTTGCTTTTTTACGGACAGTCTTTTTATGTATTTAAATAACATTTTAAAGGTCCCATACTGTTTTTCATTACTTTATTATAGGTCTCAGATATAAAAAACATGTCTCTGAAGTGTTTGGCTCCAAATACCAAACAGATCATTGCAGCATCCCATAATCCCCTCTGTTGCAGCCCTGTTTCAAAAGTGCTGA
This sequence comes from Gobionotothen gibberifrons, assembly GCA_943591055.1. Classification (NCBI taxonomy): domain Eukaryota; kingdom Metazoa; phylum Chordata; class Actinopteri; order Perciformes; family Nototheniidae; genus Gobionotothen; species Gobionotothen gibberifrons. Next base: position 1,762,885 of record CALSBZ010006684.1, read on the forward strand.
TTCTCTGATGAAAATAAGGAGCCCCTCCCCACGCCCCTCTGAGAGATATTTGGTTAAAAAGAACACAATGGTGCTCTAGGAGGAGATTCAGGTGATAAGGGGGGTACCTTGGTTGCTGATTGGCTAATGGTTACACAAGCCAAACTAATCGTTATGACATCATAAATTCGCCAAAATCTGATCAGCTCATTTTCAGACAGGTTTTTATATAAATGGATCAGGACAAAAAGAGAGAGAATCTTTTTTCCTGAAACTTTCAGAATCTCTTTACACAGAGGGGACACATGTTGATGTAGAAGAGACATGAAAAAGTGGATTTTGCATAATAGGTGACCTTTAAAGTGTGTTCCTGTTGCACTCTACTTTTGTGTTATTTTTAAAGCACTTTGAATTGCCTCGTGTTGAAAGGTGCTATTTAGAAAAGATGGCCTTGCTTTGCCTTGTGATAGAACGTGCAAGTTGCAGTTTTTAAAGGCAAAAGTACAAAAAATTAAACCAAAATTAATCCGAGCAGCTGAATCTGCATGCGCAAATGTCACTTTTCAGCCTGACCTCCAAATAAAGAACATTTTGAGCAATGGAAACATTTGCATAATAGCAATATATATTCTTACACAAAAATAAATAATTCCAGTCTGTTTTGAAATATTTTATTCATCATGTGAGTGAAGGTGTTGTGTACAGAAGGTATCTTTGCACATGTGTTGATGACGTGAAAACCAGACAACAAGCACAGTTAACAATTTATGAAAATGTAAAGAGCAGATCTAAAAATAGCGAGGGCTGCTTGTAAGACTGCCAGCTTATGTGTTGGTGTGCATCATCCATAGTGGAATCTCATCAAAGCCAATATATATTCCTGCCTGGAATGATTACAAATACACATGCAACATATTAATCGCTTAGCCGTTTGTTCGTGAAGCTCACATTTGGACGCAGTTTTAGTGGCTTTATTCATTTGGAGACTTGTTGCTATTACAAAGGGTATACTAGTAATTCATAATATAAACACAAGGGTCATACCAGTGAGTTCTTACTGTGAGGCGAGGAGAAGATGAGTTGTGATCTCTGCATGAGGAACCTTTTATTTCTACCCTTACCAGGACTCTAAAATAAACATTCAAAAACATCCAACACAAAACAGGCAAAGTTCAATGAGTGCCATAAGGTTGTCTGAGGCTAAAATGCTGCGGGAAGAAGACAATCATGTACATTAAGCAAAAGTTAATGTGCATAACTAAAGCACAACGTTTTGGTACTTTGGTAAAAAAGGGATTATCATGCAGCAAGGAAAACTGAGCTGCAGTGAACGTGATTCACAAAGTGTGAATGATTCTTAAGGTGCAACGAAATCAAACAGCGTGAGCGCTAAGTATTCAGTGAAGGTCGAGTTAATGATTATCTTGTGAAAGGCACAATCATCACTGCAACATTTCACTACAGTTGAATTGTTTATCACTGCTGGAAGAAAAAAAACCCACAGAGATATATATACCCCCCCCCCCCCCCCCTTATTTTTCATTTACATTGTAGTTTCACTCCACTGCTCAGCATTTTACGACTGCCATAAATGGATTGTTTTGTCCCGGCATCAAATCAATCTGCCATTCTCACTGACACACAGCATTTGTTTTGTGCTTGAGGTGTTTGAAAAGAAACAAATGGGAAATTGGCCATCACCTTGCTGTGAAGACTTCGGGAATCCACTCATTCTCAGTCACTTGCATCCACTCTCGCTGCTTCTCACACGCCCATATCAAATGAAGCAGTGCAGTATTATAGCACTGAGTTGGATGGCTGCCATCACAAAAGCAGTGAAATGAATATATTCCAGGATTTTTGGAGGATGGAAATGTAATCAATTGGAAACAGGTCGAGGGTATATTATTGAATGCTTGCAGTGCTGCCCCATTAATAATGCCCTGATACAAAATTCAGACCCGGTGTGATTTGTAGATACAAACTATAAAACAATGTCTCACAAATAAGATGCACATGCTCTGTTACAGATGAAAAGCTGTGTATTCATAGATAGACATCATTCAATGTAGCT
>CALSBZ010006684.1:1769937-1782385 GCA_943591055.1 Gobionotothen gibberifrons
GTGTGTGTGTGTGTGTGTGTGTGTGTGTGTGTGTGTGTAGGAGTAGTCACATTAATTTATATTAAGTTTGGCACATCACAGATGCCAGACTGAAATGTAAACATCACATCAGAATTTCTGTCAATACAATTTGAATTTGAGGCGTGTAAAATTAAATGAAATTTAATTCCCTTATTTTCATCTTCCTGCTCCAAATCTATCAAGGTGGGTTTAAGACATCCAACAACAGATGTTGTTCATTATGCTGTTGTTTATACAGCACATCTAGCTTTAGGCTGTGGCGCATTGAGCAAAGAGCTGATTCCACTTATTGGATACACAAGAACAACAAACCTATTAAAGATTGCGGTATGAAAAAGAGTATTACAGGCCCAGAGGAGACAATTTCATTAATATTATGACACATTTGGAAGACAACCAATGAGACAGCAAAAATGTCCCTTTGTTTCTTTAGTGCGAGGGACTGATCATTACACTACTGTTTGGTTGGTATACTGAACTTGGAAGTGCACACTGCAGGCAATATCTTGTGTTCTCACAGAATTGAGATCTACTCACAGGGGAGCAGAGAGGCTATAAAATCCAACAGCCTGCAGCTGAAGCTTAAAAGACAAATATGAGTTCTCTCTATTTAAAACAAATGGTTCCTGCGCTGACAAAATGAACATTTCTAAAACAAATTATACTACTTCTTTAAGGATGGCGGGGGATGGAACCACACTGTTCAGTGCCTTGGTGACAAAAATAAACAACTTCTTAACTGGATCTTTTCCCAGCGTGATCACTGTTTACAGTTCTTTGAAGCATGCCAAAAGATATTCATGATTCCAGATGTATCCCTTTTTAATATTTAGTTTATATGAAAGAGTTTTAAACGTTCAGGCTTTGGTTTGGTTTCTCAAAGTGAATTTGGTAGCAGAGGTGTTACGTTTTTCAGACTGAGTAAAGAGCCAATATAGGTTTCCTTTTTTTCCTTTGTTCATCCATCCAACAGCAAAAGTGAACTGCAGTGAAGCCGCATTCAAAATGAATACATTTGCACCTCCACACTTTTTGGTCTTGTCCAAAGATACAACTATTTTGGGATGATATTTGGAGAAACATGCAGCATATTCTAGAGTTACAGATCCCTTTCTCTTTTATAGTTCTCTACTTGGGTGACCTTCCAGAAGAAATGACGGGGAGTAATACATACCTTTTGAAAAGATGTACTGTAGCGGCAAAAAAAGCTATTACTCGTAAGTGGTTACAGGCCGAATCTCCTTCAATAGATCTTTGAATTGAGATCATTAAAGACATTCATGACATGGAGAGATGGACACTTTTGTTAAGACTTAAATATGACCTGTACACAGTTCGATGGTCTAAAATGTAGACCATCGAACTGCTTTTTTGCTTCTGCCATAATTGCGGTCTTGTGTGTGTGCGGACTGTCACTCCTGTTGACACGGACAACGTCAGCGAAATAGTGCCCACCAGCCACGCCCCGACACATGGGGTCACACCGGCCAATCACAAAGCTTTGATGCGTTCAAGTGCATTATTCTGGCACAGGAAGATTATGTTGGACATTAACGATAAAACAGAATATTGTTGTTCTATTTTTAGACACATCTCGCGATCAACTGGGAATCTCCCCGCGATCGACCGGTCGGGCACCCCTGGTCTAAATGTTTGAAATATATCTCGAAATAAGTGTGATTGATATTCCTTGCTCACCTACTGTTGGAAATGCTGAATGTCCGAACCTTGTTTAATTGTAAACAATATTACACCATGCATTGATAAACCACTGTCCATGTCCATCATACAGAAATGTACTTCCTCCAAACTGTAGAATACTCGCTGTCTGGCAACTATTTGTTATGTACTGTGCTTGTTTGTGTTGTTTGTCTGAAAAGAAAAATCAATAAAATCTAAGTGAAATACAAAAGGTGTATACATTTGTTCTAATTGCTCAAAATTTGACATTTGCAAATTCTTGGGTCTTTAGCACCAAGTGTGAAGTAGATCGTATCAAGGTTTCTCGATTATATGAAAAGGACATTCATAAAAGCACACAGACAGAGAACCCTTGCTTTATAGAACGATTCAAGTAAGATCCACTGAAGATGTGAAATACATTGATCTGTCTTTTGGAATGCTTCATAACCCAGTATTCAAGAAGCAGGCTCAAGTGTTTCTCTTTTGTTGAGCTTTCCCTGAATACTGACGGTACTCCATGTCTTTGTAGCCAACTAAAGTTATATCACGATTTCAAAAACAAGTTTAATACGCATTATTCTTAGGTCAAGAGATTTGACTCAGCTTTCTTTGAAGACACATTTCCTTTTGAGCAAATTCTTAGTTTTATTTTCACCACACTAACCTCAGCTTGAATGCATGACCACTCAAGTTGTGACACTCACTGCTGAGGAATGGGTATTCAGTTCTGGCATCTAAATGGGCAAAATAGATTTTTCAAATAAGCAATTAAGGCTAGACAAAAAAAGTGCCTTTACCCTCATATTTTTCTCAAATTAAGTATCAGAAATATGTTGACATAGCAACAATACAAATAACTGGAAGGTGGGTTTTTGAGTGGGATCTGAACATTTCAAAAAAGTGTGCGCGAAGTGAATGTGTGTCACAGGTAAAACTTGTTAAAGTGAATTTAAATAGTTTTTCTGAATCGTTTGCCACAGGCAGGCCATGTATGATACATCATTTGAATATACTATAAACTAAAGCCTCGGAAATGCGAAAATAATTCGATTTCTTATGAATAGTGTGTATTGCTCTCATTGTGTTGCCCTAATTTTGCCGTGTTGTTTCCTATGTTCAGTGTTCCCTCTTGGATTTCAGACAAACGCAGTGTTGATTCTCTCCATGAATATCAAATGCAGATGAATATTAATCAGTTCCCCTGGCAAGCCTCAGCCAGGGTGAGAAATGAATCAAACTGCAAGATGTCACAGTGAAGAGCAAAAATCCCACTGCTCCTCCATCTAACATGCCCTTCCACATCTTAAAGAAAAAGCAACGAAAGGCCACAAAAAGGGGATACTTACCTTTCAGATCACTTAAGACAAAGCAAATCTTACATAACACGCACCTTCACTTCGCAAGAAAGTTAATTCAAAAGTTATTTGAGCCTTATTTCCCACATTCGTTGGTTTTGTTGAATATGCTGATGCAATCTTCTGCCAGAAATGTCAGATAGCACCAGGGAGCCGACCGGCAGGGGAAAATCTATTCAAACTCCCATCAAACTGCAGACGCAGAAAGTGGATTCGAACACATATTAAGCGGTGCTAAATTGTATTCATTACTGTTACGACAGCAGGGTAATACCTCAGGTAATAACAAACAACAGAACTCCTGTTAACATGCTGTTGATTTTGTTGCCAGATAATGCTAACACCATAGCGGGAGAACTATAAAGCCTCATGTTTGTTTTCCATAAGAGGCGATTTAGTATGCTGGATTTAATACATGAGTTCTTAGGGGAGTTTGCGTGGTGTGTGGAGAGGTGCTTAGTTGGGGGGGTGGAGGCTGTGGAGACGTCTGGCTGCTTGGGAGACCATGCGTGCTGCTGCACTCTGTGGGAAGCTAATGACCGACGCACACTAGCTACGCAACGAGGATCACCAGCACAGCTCTCCATCTCTCTCTGGCAGAGGGGATTTTCTCCAGTAATTGGACCTCCGAGTGGACCTGGACATCACATTTTGGGGGGAAATGGCAGCTGGAGATGCCCGAGTTGATGCACAAATACATACATTTCTAGCTGTAGCTTCTCAGTCATCATTTTTCAAACACTGATATTTCACAAATACATCTTGTACAAAATTCCTGCTATTTCTTAAACTAACATTATGTCTCTCTTATATCATGTTGTATGGACATTTAAGAGATTTTTCCTCAAATCAAAGTCAACTTTATTGACAATCTTTCAGTTTGTGTGTACAGACAGAGACATCGAAATACCGTTTCCCACAATCCTGATTACAAATATATAAAAATATGTATAAAGATATATATATATATATATATATATATATATATATATATATATATTAGGGCCGGGACTTTAACGCGTTAATTAAGATTAATTAATTACACAAAAATTAACGCGTTAAAAAAATTAACGCATTTTAATCGCACTTATTTTTGCACCGCAGAACGTTTCTCACTGGATGAGTTTCAGGCGTACCGATTATACTGGAGCACCAACTAACGTGCATGACTTCAGACAACAACAAACCACAGTGAACACTAGTCAAACATGAACGAAGAAGCTGATGAGACCGCGTTGGTTGGCCCCGTGGATGGGAAATTTTGTTTTAAAAAACGGACGGATGGAAGCGTCAATAAGAGCACGGTTGTGTGCAAATTATGCAAAAAGGAATTCGCATATCACCGCAGCACATCAAGCCTCAAGTATCACCTCAATGCAAAACATATAGCAGCTAGCGTGGAAGCTAGCGTGGAAGCTAGCGTGGACGTTAGCCCGACTCCGAGTACAAGGACCCACACCCAACCTACTCTCAACCAGATGACTGGTTTCAGGGCCAGGATAACTAAGTCCACGTCTGAAAAAATAACCAGCTCACTGGATTGCACTCGACTGTAGACCACTTGGAGTGGTAGAAGATAAGGGGCTGCAAAAGGTACTACAGATTGCATCGTCTGACACAACATATGAGCTGCCAAGCAGAAAGACGGTGACAAAAAGAATCCAGCAGCTTTATTTATATGCGATTAAAAATGCGATTAATTTCGATTAATTAATTACAAAGCCTCTAATTAATTAGATTAATTTTTTTAATCGAGTCCCGGCCCTAATATATATATATATACACAATCAGACACATGTATCCATATGCACACATTAAGACCTACATAAAAGCTCAACAATCAATACATACAAAATAACAGTAACTTCAATATCATGTTGCCATTTGTTGCTGTGCAACAGTGGTGAGACATGAATCTTCCAGGGCTATTCATATGAAAACATGTCTCACCACTGTTGCATGAAAACAGAATTGAATCACTTTGGGGTTGTGAATTAATGGAGTGGTTTAATTTGCTTTAGGCATAGTTCACTGCTCTATTGTTAGCTGTCCCAAGAGAAATATGGCCCACGTGTGTTATGTGTAGAGCCTGGTGCAAAAATAAGTTTGCGTGTATTACAATGCATAGAAGATTGCAATATGAGAGTGAATGCACACTCAGTTTCCCAGCACAGTCACACACTGGAGAAATGCTCCAAACGTGTGCTTGATTTAGAAATAAAATGAAAAGATAAAGGTTGTAGAAGGTTGTTTCCAGGCATAATTAAAACCCACTCAGGCACTTTGGTGGCATCCCTCACATGAGGATTTCAATGATGTGGGGTGGAAGGCAGTATTGGGAAAGATTCACATGTTGAAATAGCTGGAGATGGTCGCCAGTGTTTTTGTGCCTCTGTTTTGCTCATTATCGGGAATTCCAGCTGTTTGACACCCTTACTGCCTTCTGTTCAGCGAGTTGTTTTGCACCGGATATAGACCCATAATGGCATCAACAAGCACAAACAAAATAAAGCAAAACATACACAATAGCTCTAATTCTTGGAAATAGACTAAAATGGATAACCTTCTTGTCTAATGATAACACATGTGATTTACATTCATGTGCATAGGCATATTATAACTGTTAAATTAGCCTTGAATTGCCTGAATGAATAAATTGGCCGACGTATAGTATCCATGTTTGGTTTCTTTTTCAGGCCCTTCCATATTCAGTTTGAAGTCGGATGCATTGGAAGTTATTCAAATGATCAAATGATGATATGACTGGTATCCTAAAGGTAAAACGGGTAATAACAATGTTGGAAAGGGTTAGCTTTTTTCATGTTGACTCGCGCATCCAAGAATAGCACAGGTGTCACCAATAACATTAACGCTGATTTTATTTTCTGTTAAATGTAGGTCTGCCAGTAATCCATGCAGGGAGTCAGCTCACACAAGAGCTCTGGCACTGAAACACCCAAATGGAATATAGCTATAATTAATATGATTAGTAACACCTGTGTTTGACGAGTCAAAATGTCCACTGTGAGAAAGGTCTGCTTCAAGCTCTTTTTAATTACCCAAATCTGCAGTGAAGGGGGCATCTGATGAGTGATTAAACACAGGTGTGGTACCAACAGTATGGCATTTGACTGTCTGTGGTGCTGAACCACATATCTGAATATACAGCACTGCACCAATACGCTCCTCGGGTATAGAGGAAGTACAGGCTGCATTTTCTCCAACAGTATCAAAGAAGCTTCGCAATTCATCAAAAGAAAATTCACAATAAATACTTTGTAAGGGAAATGTAATCATGTCCAGATAATGCAGTGCAAACATTAACTGTGCTTACAATATGTATCTGTTTTCTTGAGCTCTCCAGCTCCTGAATGTGTTCAAATTATGCACATAAATCAGTGGTGGCCACAGATCTTTAAGTGCCCTGAGCAGCAACTCAATGAATACTTCACATACCTGTAAGTGAATCATGTTGATGCATGTAGGATTCAGTCAAATTACAGGATTCATTTACACAAATAAGCAGATCACAGTTAAGATGTTGATTATTCACAACAGCTTCCTATTCCTGGACATAGATGTAGATGATTTTCTTAGTAAACTAGTAATACAAGTCAATATCTAGCCTTTATTAGGATGTACAATGTATTAATATATAAAGGTGTGAACACAAGTTGTCATCAGATGGTTATATTTTGTGTCATTGAAATAACCTTTGTACAAAACCTCTCAGTTTATAACAAATAAGAAACACTATGGCTACATTTTTACAGACTTCTCTGCATCATGATTTCCTCAAAATACATAATCAGTAAAGCAGCGGTTCCCAAGCTGTGGGACGCGGCCCCCTAGTGGGTCGCGAACGCATTGCAAGTGGGCCACCAAATAATTTGCAAAACATTATGATTTGTTTGGAAACATTTCATTATTAAAGGTGGGGTAGGTAATTCACTTCAGAAACATTTGTTATATTCCATGGAATGCTCTTAACATCCCGATAGCAATGAATACATTAAAAAATATCATCTGTGGAAGCCGTAGTACTGTAAAAAGCACGACCAATCATCTGAGCCGGCCCGGCTAAAATAACTGGATGGCCTACCTGCCTGTCAGCCTTCAATCTGTGCACAAACTTATCTCGTGCCCTCATTGGTCATGTGCGCGTTCGTGTGTGTTGGAGGAGGGGCTCTGGAAGGAAGTCTGATGGAAGCGGCAGATTTTTTTTGGCTGCGTACTTTCAAATTCCAGCGCACTCCAGCTGGTTTCTCCAAACATTCTTACCTACCCTACCTTTTAAGATTCTTTTTTATTTGAACCTCTTTGCCTTTCTCTTTCTTGACCCTCCTTAGCAACGGTCATAACAGTCCGTGACAGCGGTCTGTTCTACTGAATTAACAATGTGTCACATGTTCTGAATTGCCCAATCAGAACTTTATTTAGCCTCCGTATTGTGTATGGTTGAATGTGTGCCGCGAATATTTTTTACATTCTTAAGTGGGCCCTGAGTTGAAAAAGGTTGGGAACCACTGCAGTAAAGAGAACCACATGCTACAAGCAATTGTTTTGCTAACTTGCTTCACTGGTTTACCAACCCGATCTCACCAGAATGCGTACAAATGACACGACTTTACACGTCGTGCAATAGATACGCAGAACTCAGTTTTTGCGTGCATATATACGCTGATATTGGCAAAGATATGTAGAAAATAAATGCATTTAAGATACGTTCATAACAAACGTAACGTGGACGTATCATATGCATGCAAACACGGACTTCTGCGTATCTATTGCACGACTTTTCAAAGTCGTGTCATTTGTACGCATTCTGGTGAGATCGGGCTGGGTTTACCATGCTCATGTTTAGTCTGAAGCACTCTTTTAATACATTTACATCATTGTGGCCTGAGGGATTTCACACAATGTAGTATGTTTACCAAGAATGGAATATGTATCTGTCCTTTAATCTTCTGGAGAAGTGGAGAGTGGGTGGCTGCAGTATGCTAGCAAGGAATATAAATATAATGCTTTTGAGCAACAGCACCTATTGGCATATTAAACATGTGCTGCATACTGCGGGGTGCTTTGAGTAAAAAGCAAAGGTAACAGATGTAGAGCCCTCTTTTCTGCAAAACATAAAGCCTGCAGAATTAAACCGTGTGTGTGTGTGTGTGTGTGTGTGTGTGTGTGTGTGTGTATAATGATGATTAATTCAAGCATCACACTTGAATTATTTTAAGCTGCAGTATATGCAGTCCTAGAAAAATGTATTTATAAGTAGAAAATAGGAGAATGGACATATAAATTGGTGTAACGGCGTAATTGACAGTCTACCTGTGCTTGTGACAGAGAGATATCAATATTCATTTCCATGTCCCTGCATAGCTGCTGGCAGCGCCGCGCTTAGAGCTCATTTGTGACTCTGAGGAGTAATGACACCCAAGCTGCTGAGATACTGAGCAAATGCCTGCTGGCCACAAACAAAAAAGAGTGATATAGCTGCAACCAAAGAAGCGTGCTTTTCCACATTTTGGTCCACATTATTTGTTGCAAATGTTCCTTGCATGTTTTCTTCTTTTTCCATCTGACATGTTTCTTGGCTGGCTAGCAAAATATGTTGTCATATGAAATGCATTAAGGAGGCATTTTTCTCTTTGTTCCCCTCCTGCAGCTGAGTTCAAAGCACCTTCTGAGAATGAGGCACATATCCACATGAGGCACACATCCACTCTTTCAAAATAACACCATGGAACGGCTGGAATGATGATGCAGTGTGAAGGTTACAGTATCATCTGTTATAAAGAAACGCGTTAAATACATTGAAGTCTAAAGGGTTGCTTTTGTTAAGAATGTCTCGGAAAAGAAAAAGAAAGCAATAAAATAAATCAAGGGATATTCCTTTTTACCAAGCACCTTATTTCTGCTTGACTTCAGTGCCGTTCAGTGAAGAATTCAATTTTCTGATTATTTTGTGGGCTTTGCATACCCTCCTCTTTACTTATCTGTCTGAACTTTTGATTAAATGTGTGCTTGCATAAAGTTAAGACACTCTAGACTAGTTTTTGTCGGTTAACAAGAAGGTAATATTCTGATATGTTGAGATGTCCCGCCTTTAGCCTATCTCCTACAATACATATATTGTATTAGGAGTCCAATCGATGCTTTTCAGGGAGGGGGAGGGGTAATGTATGTTTTCTATAGAAGTACCTGCCTATGGTTTTCACATTATATTTAATCAGAGTAGCTTTTGAACTGATTCAGACCCAAATATTTTGAGAACTGTCAAAAATAAATATATAATTATTTATTTGCAATGTAGAGATTTTGCATTTTTTAAGACCAATCACATATTTTATATATATAAACACTCTTTTCAGATCTATGTTCTATGCCCCGACTGAAGTGAATTTTTTTGGCAAAAGGCCCATGAACACATCCCAGTCAGATCCCGTGTGTCCTGACCTTGAAAGGGACATGTTAGGTGAGCTCTTGGAAATAGCTTTTGGAGAGTGACATTAAACTCACCTCCCTCTGCGCCCTGGAAGCGGTGGTCTGATCCCCTCTTGTTATCCAGCGGAAGGCAGATAGTGACTCCCTGACAACATTGGGACTCAATTGCCTCTGCTTATTATCCTTTGGTATAGAAACATCTCACGTCCTGCTTGCTGCTCAGCCTGACCTCTATTCCATCACTTAACCGCTGATGATAAGATGGGGGAGACTCGAGCTGACTTATTCATGTTGAGCCAACCGACGGTGAATACACAGCATGTCAGGGTTCCCAGGTCCATCATGTTGACACGTGTCAGTTGTTCAATGAATCCAAACAGTTATGGTAAAGGTTGGTTTTACATATTGAAATGACTTGATCTTTCTCCGTGATGTTTTGATAGAAAGATTGCATTTTCTCTGCAGGTTTTGTTTGGTTGACAAAGACCAACCTGCATGGAGTAATGTGCGATATCTCTGCATAACCCTTTGAATAATTACTTCATGTATCATTACACATTCAATATCACTTTCTATAGAAGCTGAAGGTTCATTCTGGTCAACAGTGTAGGGTTTGGTGAGGGTATTAGATATTGGCAGGCGTAACCAATCAATGCTCAACATTATGAAAGAGGCTCCAATCTCACATCGAAGGACCATGGCAAATACAGTTTATAATGCATTACATTATCCTTGAAGACTTGCAGTTGGTATCAACAATATTTCCGAGCAATATCCTTGTACAACATACCTCATGTATTACAGTCTCTTTGTCTTGACAACAATTATTTAGCCAGTGAAAGATTACGGCACTAAGTTGGTCAGCCTTACAAGATTATCTATTGACGATGTTAACCTTTTGTTTGTTGGTCTAATGGAAAGAGTGGGTAGTGCTAATCTACTGTTTGCCTATAGGTAATTTGAGACTTAACAGAATGTTTACAAGGGTTTAGAAGAAAGATTCCTGTTTCTCCCATCATTTGTTCAGTTAATTTATTTTGAGTTTAAGTCGCCTCCTCATCAAAAATGTATTCTGTTATCTTTTGAAGTTACATTTTAGTTCATTAGAAGCTCATTTAAACAGTTGTGCCTTGTTTTAAATTAAATTACATTACATGGCACATGTTAGACGCTTTTATCCAAAGCGACTTACATACATACTCAGTACTGTGGGAAATCCCCACAGGAGCAATTTGGGGTGAAGTGTCTTGCCCAGGGACACAACGACATGCTGACTGCAGTGGGGTTTGAACTTGTGACCCCCTGATCCGAACACCAACAACCCACTGCAGCACACGCCTCCCTCGTAAATGAAATAAACGAAAAACAATCTATCTTTATTTACATTAGAAGTTGCATTAATCATGCTTTGGCATAATATGGCGTGTTAAAGGGACTTCAACGCTAACATACAAATCACTGAGTGTAAGATTGGTCTTTAAATATAATCAGTGCAATTAAAAATTAAAAATATGTAATACATTTGAACTTCTTCATCTAATAAGGTTAAGATTAGTATTTAATAAACACTCTACTTGTATCGTTTCGGTGTTCTAGAAAAAAATGTCTTGTCAAGATGGACATTTTATATTCCAGCGTGCTTTTGGACACTTTGAATCTGTGATGTGCTAACGGCGAGCTTGTCAAAACATCTTCACATGCCATCTGACCACATTTTCAAAGGTGCAATGAAAGGGATCCTGTAAAGCCTCTAACAGAACTCCACTGCCAGGCTGCTTTTCACTGGGCTTTGTAGATGAATAACCTATAACATTCACATGCACATAATTAAGTCCAGCTAAACCGTTGATGAGAGGAGGAAACGCATTAACTGAAGGTCAGTTACCTGCAATGTTATGATGCATGCATTGAATACACGAAAGGTCTACATGGGTGAACTGTCTGGTTTGATGAGACAGAGATGAATAGATGCTTGTTGCTAACCAAAGTAGTTGCCATGTAATGGATAACGGCCCGTCCACACAGCAGCGTGCGTTGACGCTTGCCTGCGGGCATGTCTGAAACTTCACCAACAACCAATCACATGAATCTCCCGCCCCTGACACACAAGCAGCGGTTTGATTGGCTAGAGCTTGTACTGGCATATGATTCGATTGGCTGACGCTTCTGTCGAGGCTTCAGAAGTTGAACATTGCTCAACTTTTGCAGCGAGCCACGCCAGCAACGCTCCGCGTAGCTTCCCACAATGCAGTTCGGCGAAAAGTGATGTCACCCCATTCAAAGTGAATGGTGAAGCGTCAACGCACGCCGCTGTGTGGACGGGCCGTTACTGTCCAGATTGCATGATTTAAAATGCATTTGAATACAGTGAGCTGCAAAAGTACATTCAACAAGTTGTATTTTATGCACGGAAAATGTATCTTTTTTTTTTGTACACTCAGAGTTGTTCTATCATTCCCATTAGTTGTGATAAGTTCACAATATCAGAATATACACAGTCTAAAAAGGGTACGTTGTCAAGATTCAAGTTAACAATTACCAGACTTCTTTTTTTTTTGCCTCAATTGCTTAGTTTCAGTACATGGGTTACTGACTATAGATGCAATATACTGTATGTTTTAGGAGTTTAAAGAGGACATCATTTACTCCTTTTCAGGTTCATATTTGTATTTTGAGTTTCGACTGTGCCGTGCTTTAATGTTCAAACTTGATCTTTCTCATACTGCCTGTGCTGCAGCGCCTCTTTCTGATTTGACAACACCTTAGCGATATCCCGTCACCTAGCCTATCATGCACAAGGTGTTGGAGTGCTAGCCAATATGAATACGAGTGTTACACAGTCATTATGTAACCCAAGTAAACAAAGAAGTCCAATTAAGGCATTTCAGGCAGGGGGGGGTGTGTGGATATGTGGATGCTGTGTAGACCATTTACATGCACAC
>CALSBZ010006684.1:1792677-1838607 GCA_943591055.1 Gobionotothen gibberifrons
ACACACACACACACACACACACACACACACACACACACACACACACACACACACACACACACACACACACACACACACACACACACACACACACACACACACCTCTCTCTGTTAATTCTCTTTCAGTCTCTGGCGTGTTAGCCTTGTATGAGAAAACTGGTAAACAGTCCTGAGAGGACATTGTGTTCTGGTAAGACACTGAACAATGCTAGCTAATTATTGGCCGTGTGTCCTCTTCTGTCTGATGCTAACGGTGCTACATTAGACTAGTATAGTACTTCATGCTCCATTTGCGCGTAAATACACTTCGCTTAGTGCAGTGACCTTGGAAAAGCTTAACATCTGGTGCCTTGCTCAAAGGCATTTAAACAATGATGGAGAGTTTGTGTAACTGCTCCACATTGACTGGTTAGCATCCCACTTGCATCACTACCAACACTGAATATTTTAGCTGGCACATTTCAGTTTACGTACTTTCCAAATTGAAGAAGTGGAATTCTGTGTATCCTTTTCTTTAATTTCCCTTAACAAGTGAGTCACTCCTCCCAGAGCGCAGGAGGAGAGGAGAGACACACACCGAAAGGCTTGGGACAGATTCCCAGAGTTTCAGTCTGGGGAATTGAAGCATTTCTCCGGAGGACACTGTGTGAGTCTCCAGGGCCAGCAACTGCTCTGATATACCCGACCAGACATTTCTTCTGTTTCCCTGCTAGCCTCCTGTGTCCTACTGTCCTTTCACTTTGTCAAACTGCAGCATCCCAGGAGACAAAGGTGACAAGAAAATGGAGAAACCTTACCTTTGGTTGTACCTCACTATATTAAAAATAGCGCACTATTGCGTACATAGAAGGATTTGCAGGTGATTTCTCTTTAAAGCTTTTTTTGTTTACTCAAGGAGTCTTTGTTTTTGGTGTATTGGTTTGTTATTCGGCAGGATTGCAGACAAACTACTGGCCTGGTTTTCATAAATCATCGTGAAGGGGTGTAGCAATTTTATACTATTTTGTACTCATGTAAACGGCCTTGCCTTGGAGTTCTGCGATCTTTGAGCACCATTTATTAATTTCCTGTGACTAGTCTCTTTTAATACTTCTGCTAAAAAGATATGAAAAATATATTCACGTCTGATTTGAAAAGCATGTATTTTCTTGAAAGGCAGTTTTTTTGCTTAGTTTTTTTAAACAGATGTGACCAGATCTGTCATAGGTGCTTTAGCTCTAGCCACCAAGACGGCCGTCACGTTGGCATATTTCACTTATTTCTTTCAGAATGAGGTGAAAAGTATTAAAAGAGGTGAAAATCACTCCAAGTCTGGGCATGTTGAGAGCTGTACATACACACAAGGGGAGTTAGTCGGTTCGTAAGAGCCAGCATGCGGGACCGGGATTCTGGGATTTGTAGTCTTTCTAGTTGCGTATTTTTCATAGTCTTATATTTCAACAGTTTTACGACAAACTGTGACTTTTTTGACATGGAAATGATTATTTAAGATTGACAAACATCATATGTGTAATTCGTGGCACAATTCAAACGGGATGGAAAGATAATCTTTCTCTCTCCATTGACTTCAATACATACTTTTTCAGAAATAAGGTCCCATGGGGCGGAAGTAGATGGGCGTGACTTCGCCACTCTATGCCACTGGAGAATTCATGCAGATGGTCCGTTCACTTGGGGCGATTGTATCCTAAAGAAAGCTGAGCAGGATGCACAATTCAAATCTTTGGAAGAACACACTTCAAAGTCCGTCAGAGACAGCATTAGATTCCTTTTCATGGTTTTAGGAGGCTGTTAATAATTTTTCTTGGATAGCATTATATTACGGTATATATTTGTAATGTAGATATCAGGCATTTTTGTTGTTTCTCTTTTTTTATACATACCAGTTCATTTAAATGTTCTTTACATACTACACCCACTTTCTTTCCCCTCCCTTTTATCGGATATATTTGAGCCCCAAATAGACATTTTCTTTTAAAGCAGATATATTTGAACAAGACTTTTTTTTTATTAGGCAGCTGTGACTCAGGAGGTGGAGCGGTGGTCCACTAATCAGAACGTTGGCGGTTCAATCCCTGGCTACATGTCGGAGTGACCTTGGGAAGATACTGAACCCTAAATTGCTCCCGAGGGATGTGTGAGGGTCCTGATGAGGTGTGTGTGTGTGTGTCTGTGAGTGTGTGAAATGAAGTGCTTTAAGAGGTCTTACAAAACTAGAAAAAGCGCATCATAAATGCATTAACAATTCACCCAAATCCCATTCTGAAAATCAAAAATAGAACATCATTAATGTTATTTGTCAAGTTAAGCTAATTTGTGCTGTATGTCCTGATACATTAATTATTCCACATTCAAATTCACATCTCAACCTCCTTTTCACAGAAATATGTAACAGGTTAGGTGTCTCAGATCACTGAGAAGGGTGAGAAATATGCACCTTTCTAATCGCATTTAAATTGATGCATTGCCTCAGGCAAAAACGATGAGGAAATGTCAGTGTTTTCATAAGCCTCTCTGTGAAAGGAGCAGCTACCGATAAATACCTTTGGCAATTATGGCAACATATGCTAAAAAGACACACAGTTTCTCTACCAAAACATGTCATTGGTGTCAACTATAGTGCCAGCAAGAGCAGTTAAGACAACTATTTACCAAATGTTTCTTTTTGGATGAACTGCACCTCAGTTAAACACAGTTATTACATCAGGTTTGTGTTAAGAGCAAGGTTGAGCTAAGGTGCGTTGAAGTAGCACAAAGTGCACTGATAGCAACCTATCGAAGAAGCTGTCATGAACTTTTTGATACACACTATATGCAAGTGGCGTTAACCTCTCTAAGCTACTTCTTCCCCTGCGCTGCTCATGCCTTTGCCTGTCAAGACAAAGAAACACATTTAGTTAACGCTTAAAGACACCTTTGCACAAGTGAGAAGCTCAGGTGCCAATTCAGATTCACACGTTGGGGTGTCAGTGATGGAAATGGAAAGTTTTATTGAAAGAGAACAAAGCCAGACACAGAATTTTTTTTTTTACGAAAACCATAGCTTCATGAAACGTTTCTTTATACTTAGTTTACAGTACATTTATTACGCTCACATGTGACGTCTTCAGCCGAGAATAAATGCAGAAGACTTAGGGCGATTATATCCTGATGCAAACTGAGCAGAAGAATACACAATACTAATCTTTCGGAAACACTTCAGAGTCCTAAGAGACGGCATTACATTCCTTTTTAAACATCATTTGTTTTGTTGAAACACATTAATAATGTAGCTAGGTTTTCCTCTTCATGTAACTTGTACTTACTAATTTAGTCTTTATTTAAATCAATGAATTTAAACGTGTTCTTGAGCCTTGAAGAACCTTGAACAATGTGGACATCATCTGAATACACACAACCATTTCAAGGAAAAATAAATAATACTTAATGCTAATAGGTAACATTATGCCAGTCACATGCAGCTTCTTCATCTGCTGCTTTTCTCAATTGTCTATTTGTGTGAATTATTGTGTGAAAAGGTCCTTGAAATTGACTAAATTGTGGTCGGCCCTTCTTGACGTTGGCTTTTGGTTTGTTAAAGTGGACCTATCATGCTATATTTGAATAATATATTGTAGGGCCATACCTATATAAAACATGTCTGCAAAGTTTTTTTTTCAAAATACCAAACAGATCATGCATTTTAGCCATGCCTCATTTCGCTCTATTTGCTCTTTTTTAGCCCTGTTTTTGCAAGGGCTGATTCTGTGAGAAGTCTTCTTCGCTGCTTTTGTGGCAGACTCCAGCACCATCTACAGGCCTGGCATATGTACTACATCGTCTCCAGCGCTTTCGAACGGCAATGGCCGTGGCTGTCTCCTCCTGATTGGTGGAGAGTTGACCATATAGGCGGAGCTCCTCGTCACTAACGTCAGAGAATTTTCAAATCTGTATCAGTCTGTATCAGATCTGCAGCCCCGTTTTTAGAGATTTGGGTATGGAGGAAAAGAGAGAAGGTTGTGTTTTCTGACACTTGGTGAGTTCCCTGACACACCGGGGACACTCCTTTGTTGACTTCCGTAACATAGTGACATCACTATGAGACACTCTGGCTAGCGCTCCAACCCATTGTACTTGATAGTTTGAGGGGCAAGACATCTTTGAGAGGTTAACCAATCACAACAGAGCCGGCCAGCTAACCAATCAGAGCAGACTGGGCTCTGGTTTCAGAATGCAGATGAAAAGAGGTGCTGCAGCACAGGCAAACAAAGCACTTTTTGAATATTAAACCATTTTTGCATCGGGCTCCTGATCAGCCTGTCGGGTGTTCTTTTACCCACAATGACCGCCTCGCTGCACATTATCCCTTACTAAACATGTCACAGTAGAGACACAAAATAAAAATATGAACCTGAAAAGGAGCTCTTTAAGCTTTATGCCATCGGCGGACAGGTGCTGTAAGAAACTGTCACCATGCTGGATGTATTAAAATTAGAATATGTTTGCTCTCTGTTGGTTAGAAAACTACTGAAGCACCAGAGTCTGAACCAGCGTAGACTTTTTATGACGACTGATACTTGCTGTCTGAAGACGAGCCTCATAGAGGAAAACATACCAGATGCTGCAGACGGAATGAATCTTTCCACCCAAGGCTTTTTGAACAGATGAATATGTGTCAGTAGCTCTTAACGAGGCTGTTGGGCAACACTTCCAATGGAAGTGGATACAAATTGTCTTCCAAAGGAGCAGATTTACCAACCACAGGAGGGGCCCTGAGCAAGAGGCATAAGAACTGAGTTCCCCCAAGGCCTTTCAGTTCCCCCATTAGGTGACTTTAAGGAGGTAAGCACAGCTGGCTGGGCTTGTTCCTTCCGCTATATGCTTTCTAGACATTACAATATATCTATACTCCAGCAACTCTGAATTCATCTTTAAATGCAAATTGCGGGAAGTCCAGCGGCCCTAAACTTTTTCCCCTTTTCATTCAGAGGTGTTTGCTGAACCGAGGAGACAGTCTTGTATAACTACTATAAGTAATGACTGTTTTGAGAAGTCTAGACAAGGCAACTACTTGAGTTAAACTGAATGAAAAACAGTCAATCAGAGCTTCAAATACAATCTGTTGAACTTTCAACAAAATCAAATATGTGATGTTGACAATTTAAGACATTCTTACATTTAAAAAGAAATTGAGTCAGGGTGGTAACCTTAGCCGCTTTCACACCAAGAGCCGCGTTCACACCGAGTACTTTGCTGTACTTAGTTCCCGGCACTTAGTGCCGCGGCACTTAATACCCCAGGGCACTAAATACAGATAGCGTTCACACCGGAAATAAGTCCCTGGGGGACGTCACTTCTTCTTCTTCTGCTTTGGGTTTACTGGCAGGCCGCAAACAACTTCACGGCGTATACTGCCGCCGAAAATCCCCGGCCGGAAGTCCCCGGAGTTGGGGACTGGCTTCAGTAGAATCTGCTGGGACTCCCAGCAGCTTCTACTGAAGCCTTCCGAGTAAACGGCCAGAACGCCGACACCTCCTCATCTCCACCGCTCCCATGTTTTATTTTGTGTTGTCATAAGTTAGTCTCTCTGCGTTTCTGCGCGGGGCTAATGCTAATAATGCTAATACAATGGCGGCTCTACAAAACATTTCAGACTTTTACGGGGCGTGGTTTGCAATCGCCCAGCCAATCAGAACTGGGGTACTTTTTTTCCACAGGAAAGTGCCTGCTCTCAGCAGGCGCTAAAAATGGGGTGAAAAGTTCCCGGCACTTAGTTATTTTTTTGGTGTGAACGCAACATCAGGGGTACTAACGGAACTAAACGCGAAAAGTACGGGTGAAAAGTACTCGGTGTGAACGCGGCTAAGTACTTTGCCGTACTTAGTTCCCAGCACTTAGCTCCCAGCACTTAGTACCCCCATGGAACTAAAGAGCCGATCGCGTTCACACCGGAATAAGTTCCCTGAGGGAAGATTACGCAAATGAAGCCGCTGACGTCACTTCTTCTTCTTCTGCTTTGGGTTTACTGGTAGGCCGCAAACAACTTCACGGCGTATACTGCCACCCAAAGTCCCCGGCCGGAAGTCCCCGGAGTTGGGGACTGGCTTCAGTAGAAGCTGCTGGGACTCCCAGCAGCTTCCACTGAAGCCTTCCGAGTAAATCGCCAGAACGCCGACACCTCCTCATCTCCACCGCTCCCATGTTTTGTTTTTGTGTTGCCATAAGTTATTCTCTCTCCGTTGGTGCGCTGGGCTAATGCTAATGCTAATAATGCTAATGCCAGCAAATACAATGGCGGCTTAAAAAAATGGTTTCAGAGTTTTACGGGGCGTGGTTTGCAATTCGCCCAGCCAATTAGAAATTGGTACTTTTTTCTCCCCAGGAAAGTACCACCTCTCTAGCAGGCACTAAAAATAAGGGTAAAAGTTCCCGGCACTAAGTTCTCTTTTTGGTGTGAATGCAAAATTCCAGGCACTAACGGAACTAAACGGGAAAAGTACAGGTAAAAGTACTCTGGTGTGAACGCGCCTCTTGTTGAGTGATTCCACTGAATAAAGCTGCAAAAATGGTATGCTTAAAAAAAGAGTTGATAATGCTTAGATGTTTGATTTAACACTGACTGAAATATTATAATTATAATAAATAACAACTATACTTGCATGCTACCTTTCATGCAAGGAAGCAGCTCAATATATATATATTTATATACAAAGATACAACATAGTTTTATCATAATACTTAGTATATAGCATACATATTCAATATTAAATAAATACATTGTTTAAATGGTAGCCAATAATTGTGAAATTGTTCCTGAAATCATTACAACTTATCTTCAATATAATACATGTTTTCCCATGTTTTACTTTTTTTCTCATAACAAGATGTCTGTGTTCAACCAAAGTTTGTATCCACAACATTAAATATGTCCTTAAATACCTATATTTGCGAGACTTAACATGTCTTTGAAAAGGTGTTTGCTAACCAATGCTTAATGTCTTGAATAAAAAGACCGTAGACTTCCTAAAGCTAAATTATGTAGGCAGTTTATAGCAGTACATTAGCATAAGGCAATTTCATTTACACTTCAAAAAACATAAACAAGTACTGAACATTAAATAAATCAAATGTCATTCCATCCTAATGATCCAGATCAAAAACAAGAGATTACATAGAATAAATAAGATAGAAAAAGAACAGTAGACCACGTTCTTGTACCTCTTTGTTTGCCACTGGACAAATTCTCTGCAATATTAATAATCTAAATCAAATTCTAAATCTTAGTTTGCTCCAAATGTTTTGTGCATGTCTATTTTTTAATGGTGTGTCGCTCTGTAAGTTTTATTGATGTAATTTGGTTCTTTTCACATCCGGAGGGGATTTATGTGTGAATAATACCTCAAATAGAAATGCCTGAATGTGATGGAGGACTCTATCTTCGGCTGAACAAGTCAATACAATTCATCCTTTTTGTCCATTTCCTATTTCCTGCACTGAGCCCACCCATTCTAGCCCCCCCCCCCCAACCCACAATACATCCAGGGAGGCTCATCTATCCTCTCTTATGTAAACAACCACCTACACACTCCTCTGCCTCTCTTCTTCTATATTTTCTCCTGACACACAGTCTGGGGATTTTCTTGATATGGGTGTTATATTTGAGCCATGATGAAATACAAATCAAACGGATGCTTTCGCTATTAGAAATATGTGCAATACAGTGATGCATTGTTCTAGGACAGATCAAGGTTAGTGTTGTGTGGTCTCTCTCCATGAATTATAAATAGGTGCTGCAGGTTTGTGTGTGTGTGTGTGTGTGTGTGTGTGTAAGTGTGTGTGTAAGTGTGTGTGTAAGTGTTCGTGCGTGGCTTCATACACAAACTGCAAGGGAAAGTATACAGACCTAATTGCCCAGCAGAGGTGAGCTGCCTGTTTGTTTGTGCAATGTTTTCTTTACAAGTGGTTGGTCGTAGCAAAAACACCAGACCATGATGGATTCATTTTTCAGTTTTTCATATTTAGTTTTTAGTAGTTTCATTTTCATTCCAAGTACAGCTTACAAAACCAAAATCTTCTTCAAGCTTAAATGTGTTTTTCTAGAATATCTTCATTTTTGTATGTTACAAAAATAACACAATGCAACTTCTCAAGTTTAAATGTTGTTAACAAAACTGAAAAACAACTAATTAAAAACAATACAATTACTGTATTTCAATCATTCAAATGTTTTGGTAATGCATACGTGTTGTTACTTGTTGCGGTAAGAACAGACCTGGAGCTTTAAAACAATTTGCTTATTTAATGCTATGCTAAGATATTTGTGTTCTCCATCTACCCGTATGTCTGTACATTAATAAATCTAATTGTTTCATAATTTATATTTGCATACAATTTAAATGAACAATGTACAGGTAATTCATTGGTCAGCTTCTGAGGTGTTTGTAAACATTTTTGAAGTTTGAAAAGAGCCAGGCTTGCTGTTTCAGCTCGTTAAATAATATACACATACTAGCATGCTATCAATATTCTCACGCAACTCTCAGTGAGAAAACTATACTCAAATGTAGTTCCTAAAATTGTAGAACTATTCCTTTTAATTCATACATGGGGATTCACCATTCTTTCAATAATATCCCTCCTGAATTGATTCCCTGCTATAAATAGTATTGTGTTTCTAGCAGTTTGATGTATTTCTAGCTCATGTAATATTATGTTAAAGACCATTATTGATACCGATTCAACCCCAGAAATGTGTTGTTTTCGGACCCTAGCTTCCCGCATCATTAGTCATTTAAACATACACTGCATTCCCCCTTTTTCCATTATTTTTCCATTTACCATCTTATTGTAGGTGCCTTGCTGGTGGACAAGCATAATAGATGGTGGAATGTTACATTTTTTATTTGGCCTCAAGTTCAGAGCAAATGCATTTACCTTGCACAGATTAGTTTCGAATTAAACTTATATAACATGGGGTCTAAGCAATCAGACCTTTCCCGGTAGCTCTCTGCGTCTCATTTCTTTGAGCAAGTTTAATTATCTTTAATGGCAAAGTCAGGCTCTGCATATCTGGCGAGAAACAAGGTCCATTCCACATACATTCATTATAATGTTGTGCCTGGGTAAGAGGTGGTGGTTAAGGCAAGTAAATGTCTTGTGTCATTTATGGAGATGTGGAGAATGAAGTTTGCCGTGGTATTTTGTTTTTAAATTAGACTGCAAAGACAATTACCCAATGAGAATGAAGACATAATTAATTATAATCAACCATGCCCACCCTGAAAGATGGACACATTTTCAGATCGGTTAAGAAAACTCTATATCTCATGGGCAGAGGTTAATTTAAAATCTTAGTTTGAGGACTAACTACAAATATAGTTTTGATACCCTTTATTTTAATTATATCAATATCTCTCTTTGCACAGTTGACCAGGCCTAACAATTACAAGTAATTACAGCCAACCAATTAGAGTACAAATTTGAACCAATTTTCTTTCTTTTTTTAACAATTACTGTTTTTTTGTATGTCACAAACATGGAATTTTCCATTTTTAGAAAATCAACAACAGGCAGGAAGGAGATATATTTAACTTTTTGTGAGAGTACTCTTGCTGTCACTTTGTTATCACTGTTACTAATGACTTCTGTTGAGGCATTTCCTGTTATATTTAGTTCTTATATAAAAAATATTTGCAATCAGTGAACTTGGATACCAGCAGTTGCCCTCTCTTGTTGACTTGTCATTGGCCTGCGATACAGGATACACGGTATGTCCTGTGTGTGCTGTGTGTGTGTGAGGTCACTTGTGGGAAAGGATGACACCGGCAAGATTAACGTATTAAATGTCATGCAGATTGAAGTTTTAAATTATGCAAACACCACTCATAGAAAGAGCTGCTCTCTAGACAGACATGATATCATTGGCTGAGTTAATCCTAAGTGGGAGGAGTCAGAAATCCACCACCAATGTTTTTTTGGGGGGAAAGTAACATTACACTGATGCTAAGGGAAAAGTAGGAGTGAGGAAACTAATACCGTAAAACTGTCTCGCGCTACAAACTGAAGGAGTGTAATCTAGCTAATTGTTTTCTGTAATTTAGCCAGTTTACCCTTAGCAGCCAAGTTCACGACTACTTTGAGCAAATGGTATTACCATGCCGACCTGCCAAGAGCATCAGCAGGCTAATACATATGTCTGAAAGACAATATCCAACAGTTGGCATTCAAGTCTGGCATTTATTTATTATTTTATTTCCAATCAAACCTCAATTACAATTATCAATCTACAATCAATCTCTATATGATGAAGATGTCCTCTGTAGTCCACATTTCTGAATTTGAATCATAAAGGGTTGTGCAAATTACTTATCTGACCTGCAAAGTCTTCACTCGAGTTTTCCATCTTTAGCATTTGGCCCTTTGGCGTGAAGAATCAAAGAACCATTCTAAAAGTTTAACTCAACGATAGAGACTTATAGGGTGACCTTCTGGCTTTGGTGCTAAATCTAGATAATAGAAAAAAACAGCACCTTCTCCCCACGTCGCACCCTCATACTATATAACTGTACGCCCCGATGCTTGTAGATGAACGGTTGTGAGTGGCTTTCTGAAAGCTGAACATGTAACGGACCAAAGTTTGTTAGCTGGTGTTCTCACAAAACTGCAGTTACAAATACAAGTTAGAGCCTTTACTATTTTCTTATTTTAACTTTAACAATTGTGCGGTAACATGGGGATATTCATTTTCAGAACCCGAAACAAAAACAAGAATACTTTGTTTGCTTCTAATTGATGTATTAAAACTACAATAAGCATTTGTAAACCTTACTATTCTGTAGACCTAACCTTTAATTTAAGAAGACACATTTTTCATAATAAGAATCTTGATTTCTTCTTTTCTAAGTTGACATTCTTCTTCTGCTGGCATAATACACTTGAGTAAATTCATATTGATATGTTTCGTCTTTATTTGCAGTGCATTTGATAATGAGATTATCCAAAAAACAAGTCAGGTTATGTTAACTTTATTTTGTGATAAATCAGATTAGGTTACTGATTCAATTGTTTTACATGTAACTAGTCTGAATACATTTTTAAAGTCAGCCTCCAATCCCATCATTAAAACGTCTCTGACTGCAGCAAAAGGTCCTCCCTTACAGAGCTCATTACCAAAACGAAAACAAAGATAAAGACCTGTCTGGATCTCTCTGGTGGAGCCTGACCATTTCTGGCAATGGCTGTGTGCAGTATCCATGGAAACAAGAAAATAACCTGGCAGGGCTGAAGAAATCCCTGGCACAAAAGAAGGGTTTTGAAGTGTAACCAAACAGTGCGGACACTTTCTACTCAAAACAGCTACGAAATATTTCATTTTAAAGGGCCCATGTCATGGCCATTTCTGATCATAATTCCATTGTTGAGGTCTACTAGAATATATTTATACTGAGCAATTTTACAAACTCACATTGGTTTCTCATACAGCATCTCTGTAAAGTATGTGTATTCACTCTCTGTCCTAAACGGCTTGTGGAGTTCCTGCCCCCCCCCCCCTCCCTGTGAGCCCACTGTGCTCTGATTGGTCAGGAAGTTGCGAGGCTCGTTGCTGCGATCTGCTGGGTGTACTTTGAGGGTTTTTGACTCAGCAGACCGTTTACATGCATAAAAACCTTCATAACACACAAGGGGACGGGTAATAACCGGAAAAGCATGACATGGGCCCTTTAATAAGAGAAGCCTAAGACCACACAAGTGACACACATAGTTGGTGCTATTAGCCCAAATAAAACCACTATTGTAAGGGAAACTTCTGCAGCAATGGAGAGTCAGGACTCAGAGAGACACGAGGAGAGTTGGAGCTTTGATGTCAAACACTGATAGTTTATTCACAAGTCTACGGCCGGAGAATTCATATCACAAGTCACAGCAGCAAAAGGTTCTGACTGCACGGGTGGGTTGCCATGTCAATTCTGACCAGCCTATCTCTGGATAGACCTTTTAACTAGTTCAGCGAGAGTAAACAACATATTTAGGGAGATAGACTAAACAGCTGGGAACACTGAAGATATACCCCCAACTGGAAATACTCAATCACTTGTCAGTGGTGTTTAGAAGCCAGCGTTCTCACAGTCGTAAAACCCCCTATGGCCGTTAGGTCAGGCCATAAAACTGACAGCAGCACATTCTTTAAAGGAGATAACAGAATATTGGTTGGTTATTAACGTCAACAGGCAATAAGGTTAAATATTTAGAAGTAAAGACATAATTAATCCCTAACAACTATGAGTGGTTTTGATAATGTTAAAAAACAACAACCAACATGTCCTAGGGCCCAGTAAAGGTAAACACTTTTGGAAATAAATCAAACTGCTTAAAACGGAACACATAATGTACTTGACAGAGCTCCAATGCATTGGCACTGACACTTTAGATCAAATAAAACAATCTTGTTTCTGTAAAACTATCTTTTATTAATGACTACTTAAGACTGTAACCTTGAGAAGATCAGTTTATCACCATATCAGCTTCAAAGGATTGTTGTAATCCCTTATTTGATACAGTGAGAAGCGTAAGCGGCCACCTAGTGATACAATGAAAATTGGGGAAAGCCTTTATTTGAAATGAAGCACAACCAAAGCAGTTAACTCAGCAATTTGGAGCCACTGCTTTCACACTGCCCACTTGAAACACATTTGTATTTATTTTGTATGGAAGCTTGGCTTGGATGCATTCTGCTCCAGTTTGTATTTGCTCTATTTATAATATGTATCCTCTATTCTGCACCTGCGTTTTCTATCCCAGCATCAGTTATTTTGCATCACTTACACACACATAAATACCATTTACTAACTGCACAAGCACTATAAAAAAAAAAACCGATATCTCAATTCTCTACTTTTTTTTAAAGTACCAAGGCAGAGTATAAAAACACATCTGTTGTGTTCTGTACTTTCAAGAGCAGCAGGCTTTCAGTTGCTACTGCTTTCTTGGTTTCAGAGATCTTAGAGCGTTGAGTCTCTTGAGACCCTCCTTTAACGTGTCAAAGTAGTCCTCAGGTAACTTCACCCCAGGAGCACTTGGTCTTTGCGGTTGGATGTGTCACAGATTCTTTCAGAACAAGAAATATGGATTTAGTGAATGCATTCCTCTTCAATGGCGTGTAGCATTGTTCCAGATTGCTGAGCCGGAGATAACCAGAAGGTTTACATTCAGATCTGTTGTCTCCAGCCCCAAGTAAGAGGGGGTGTTCTGTATGCCCATCAGCAGCTGTTGCCATCAAATGATTGGGCTTTTTGCTGCGAACAATCTGTAATTCTTGGTGACAACACCAGGTGGGTCCTCCAACCTCACGTCAGATTTGAAACGATGGTGCATCAGTGAACTCATCTTTGCAAAAAATGTCTTGAGTCTGTGTTTCAGATTGAGATAGAGGCCAACGACAGATGACTGGGCGTAGGCAGCTCACAGATTTGAATACAACCAAATGAGTCAAGCTGTTGTTGAATAAGAACAAAATGTGTTCAAGCAACGCCTCTCTTGACGGAGCTGCAAACGGAATATATGTCTCTTTTTTTAAGTCAAGTGTGGACAGCTGCACATATATTCCACAAGAACATGTCACATGTGCAAAGATCAACCAAGCA
Source organism: Gobionotothen gibberifrons (assembly GCA_943591055.1). NCBI lineage: Eukaryota > Metazoa > Chordata > Actinopteri > Perciformes > Nototheniidae > Gobionotothen > Gobionotothen gibberifrons. The sequence continues at coordinate 1,806,297 of CALSBZ010006684.1, forward strand.
GTTGTTGTGAATGAACAAAAAAAAGCACAAATTGGTGTTCTTTTTTAAGATGCAAGCTCTGCAAGAAATCCATTATGTGGAATAGAAAAGGGAGCTGTTCATTCTTTGAATTGAATAGAGTGGAATTGCAGAAGTCCACGCGCTGGTCAGAGGGTGCAATGTGTTTGTGCAACATGCAGAACCAACTTGCCAACGCTGCTTTTGTGTCTCCTTCGAATCCTCCGCTCAGGTTGCTCCGTCCAGAATGAAAACGTGCTTCTTAGATACAAACGTATTTGGCTTTTGGTGGCCCGTGCACTTTTATTGTAAAGTTAAAATAACATGTTCTCTTGCTTTTTGACCTTTCAATTGTTCTTTCAATAGTCTCCGCTTGACATAGTCAAGTTTAGATTATTTGCAAATTACCTTTACATATTTGAATAGGATTTCAGTTCATACATTTTTGCAAAACACCATCAAAGTATCCCATCATAGCATTTGTTTGCTTGCCAATCACCAACAATGATTATTATGAGAGTCATGCATGTTGTCATGTTATTCCTCCTTAATTGTTGTATGTTTTTCAGGGTGTTTGATTACATTAGATGACATGTCACTTGTTAGACGCTTTTATCCAAAGCGACTTACATACTCAGTACTGTGGGCAATCCCCACAGGAGCAATTTGGGGTGAAGTGTCTTGCCCAGGGACACAACGACATGCTGACTGCAGTGGGGTTTGAACCTGTGAACAACAACGCTCAACCCACTGCACCACACGCCTCCATACATGATAAACCATAAAAACAAATATATATATAAAGACTATTAGTAGTACAAGCTCTCTACTTTTATTGGTCAGGTTTTGCTAAATATTATCATGTTATGTCAATTTGCCATACATTACAAGACAATAGTTATTTGGGTTTAATGGAAAGTATTGTATACATATTTTATTGTGAACATCATGGCAATCTTGGTATGAATGCTAAATTGTGTTTTGTGTTGTTGATGTTTCTAACATAGGTAGTCAGGTTTTGTGGAACAATTTTGTCAGCCTTCAAAATTCTCCTCGGAAGAAAGTATTTCAGATCGATGTTTTTAGCTTGTTTTCTATCCGCTAAAAAGGACAACGTTTTCTAACGCACATCGTATTTCATAGCCCAGAGATTTAAAGTTATTTAACTTAATTTGCCCTTATTAGTCCAGCCAACCGTTCTCCTGGCTGCCATAATATTGTAGTGAATTATGTTGAATTATTTTTAAAATACCCCATGTTTTCAGCAGTCATTTATATCCGTGGGTTAAATAGAAATGTGTTGGCTGAATGCTGGCCATCTCATAATAATGACTACTAAGTAATTATTCTCTTTAAAGCTCATGCTGAAGCAATAACTGCAAATCATCTAATGTGCTTTGGTTCATTTGTAAAACACTAAAGCTCAGCTGGCTTTTGTGAACATATACTCTGTGAGCGGTGGTATTGATGTGTTTTTGATACAATAACAAAGTAATTCCGCAGTCAAGCAATGATTGATAGAAAAATAAAAGTAAAAGTAATTCAGAGCGCTGTATTATTTTATAAGAAGACTGATCTCACGGGCTCTCCTCTGCGGTGTAACGTGAGAGAAACCCTCATCTTTCTCCTTGTGACTCCTTTTAAATAATTGAAAGCTGAGCAAAGCCGGGCGATTCTTTCCAACTGAATGAGAGGAAATTCTTCAGTGGGCTCCTGCAGTGAGACTGTCCAAAGAGCCAGAACAGCTTAGATTTGTAATATATCTACAGCTGGGTGGTGTCTTGTCATTGTTGTATTGTTCATCTCCAGGGTTTTGCAAAGAGAAAGTCATTGCTGGGGTATTCAACTGGTTTTTGACATTTCCCTCTAAGGGCTTTAGGTCTCTGAGAACAACTGGATATATCACAGTCCCTCTGTATTGTTAAGTCTGTCTCCATTGGAACTTCAGCATATCAATTGATCTGCTGAAGTTCCCCTGCGATGCAGTAATTACCTCTATTGGAAATTAGTAACTGCCTCTGGAAATTGCTGCATGTGATAAAGCACTCCATATAATAATTATGGAGTTGTCAAATGTAAGGGGATTTAAGTATACGTCTGTACTTTTTTAAAGAACAGCCTATAATTAACATCCGTCAACATGAGTTCTTGCACTTCTATGTGAACAACGGTTATATGGAAATCTAATATATGGAGCCCAGTTGATCATAATGATGATGATGAGAGCTTTTTAATGAATGTGAATATGCTCAAACATTTCCTTGATTAGGCACAGCTGTGTTTTGGGAAGTACTTTTTTTCTGGAATATGAGCCCTTGGGGATTCAAGCGCTTCCATTTACTGCTCAGTTTTGATTTCTTTGCATGACAAATCATATGTTGATAGGCAGAGAAAAAAAACGTAGAAATGCAATGTTTTTGTACAAACCTTCCACTTTAAATTTGACATGATTACATACCTTGAGTTAGAGCTCTGAGCGAGATCCCCTTCGACTGAGAACCGATGGATCTTAAATGAGCAGTGAGCAGAGACCAAGGTTCTCCAACATCACTGAGACAGCCTTGATTATTGCTTGTTCTGCCTTCTCTGGGACTCGATACACCTGGGAACGCTAGTTACTAAACATCGGTCTATATCCTCAATTCATCAATTAGCTGTTAAATAGATTAAACTATTAGTGTTGAGGCCTGGGAATTACATAGCTTTGGGGGATGGCTTGATAGGATGGTTAGCCAAGAAATCTACGTCCAAGTCAATGTTCTTCATTTAGCCCAATTTACAAATCACAGTTTGCCTAAAGGCTCTTTGCTACCCGAATACCTTCAGGTTTTGCTTCTAGAAATCCTATCTTTTGTTGTCCTATTCTTGTAAAATATGATGAACCTTTAAAGGTCACCTATCATGTTATTTTTAGGCAATAGCATAGGTCTCAGATATATAAAAAAAAATATAAAAAACATGTCTATGAAGTGTTTTGGCCAAAAAGCCAAACAGATCACCCATTCTAGCCATGCCTCATATCCCTCTATTTCACTTCCTGTTTCAAAAGTGCTGATTCTGGGTATAAACATTCTGGGTAAGAAAGAGACCCTGTGTCTCAATGAAATGTTCACCTGTATAAATAAAGGCTAAATAAACCTTAGCGGCTCATGCAGGACCTGGCAGATACCGTCTAAAATGCTGCGGTGATCAAGGATTATTAGATCAAGGATCATTTCTGAAACAGTATGGAGCTCAAATGCTTTCTCTCTTGCCGGTTATACCACAAGGTGAGTTCCTTTTTATTTCCTGCTTCTTCACACACATGCTCTGTGCAGTACAGGTTAGCCCTGAGTGTTAGCGATGCTAATGTAAACACCGACCATATTACGTCCAAAACAGTCAGGCATTGTTTCTGATTGCAACGTTTCTGGTAGTGCTGTGGGTCCGCCGCCGATTTGACGTGACATCGGCGGCAAATCTGGATCAGCTCCGTTGTACCCCGTTTTTAGAGATTTGGGTACGGAGGAAAAGAGAGATGGTTTTATTTTCTGACGCTGCGTGAGTTCCCCGACAGACTGGGGACACATATTTGAAACCCATACTCACCTACAGATATCTTGGAACAATGCTGACAAATGGGAGCAGCAGCCCGGCTGTGCTTTTTCTCTTCAGATCTCCTCGTCTATCTCTTAATGGCTCCTGCCTCGGCAGCACCGTCGTTTTTCGGCAGCCCGCTGTCCTTGAGGCAAGTAAGCCAAATTATTTGCACACTGGTTAGCCACTTCAAGGTGAATCAACAACTGAGAGCTCTCAATTACTCCACAGTGGCATATTCAGGCCTCACAGAGCTGAATTATAGGTTGGATTGGCCCCATACCTCCTCACCTATTTACCTAGATAATAATTGCCCAAATAACCTTGATAATACCTCTGCTTGCAAACAATGTGCTGTCCCCTAAAGTGAGCACACATTATGGGTTCAGTATTGATCATCATTAGCCAGCAGTGAGTCTCTTTTAGCAGACTGCCAAAAAGATGGTTTTAATGGCAGACAGATGTAGTCGCATTTTGCAAATTGGGAACTCATGACTATTTCATGGGCTTGTTAAATAAATAAGGAGGGGTAGATTGAGTTGCCTACAGAGATGTGAGCTGTGGCATATGGCCCAGGCAAAAATGGGCCTCAACAGATCGCCTTCTTGGACGCCATCGTGGGTGCATGCTCAATAGCCACGAGCCGGCCAAGACACTAAAACAATAGCAAAGCAGTCAAATGCAAGAAACAGAGGGGAGCCGGGCGGCTTTTTTTAGCAGCAGAGCTCGGGGAAGTGTTTATTGACTATGCGGAACTGTCTGCTGAACATCAAAGCTTCTGCTAAGTCCCCTCATGGGAACCACACCAGACATAAACCCCTGAACCAAGGATGATCAAAGTCTCACCCATTATTCAACTTAAGGCCATTAAATAAATATGAATATTCTGAATTTATTTCCACAAATATAAACACACTACCCACCACCAGGAAACCGTCTCTTGTGCAGATCATATTGTAATTACTGAGGATATTTTGAGAAATCTTTTGGGGTTTGACATTCTTTTGGGGGATATTTGGGATATTTTTACTTTTATGTATGTGCTAGATTATTCCCATATTTTTATAATAAATTAGTCAAGATCAGAATCTGAATTAAAAAAAAATGTAATAATCCCAGGGGGAAAACGGTTTTCGTAACATCATAGAATGAATGAAATAAAATATTAATAACATAATATATAATCTATTAACCTGTTAAGCCCTGAGCCTGTTTTTTCGGACGGGGGCACCGGGCTTAACAGGTTAAATAATATAAGAAATAAGAATGTGAAATAAAAGATAAAGATATATAAACATAATAATTAGAGTAAAATGTCCAATACTTCATCAACTTCTAATTAACATATTACACTTCATTAGCTTCATGTAAACTCATTTGCTTATGTATTTGTGTGATTACCGAAGAGTCACCGTTATGCTAATGGGAGTAAATCCAAGGTCATTTTTTACCTAAGAATCATTGTGTAAATATTTGAAGATGTGCAGGACAAGGTCATATGGGATGTGGCTCATATAGTAGCCTCCAAACGTTATCATTCAGTCCAGTGGAAGCCGGTAACAAAAAAAACTGTCATCTCAAATTTCCCCGAAAACCATGAAGAGAGGAATTGAGTCAACAGCCTCCGGAAACAGACACATTGATGCTCACTTCAGAGCATAGGATGTTGCTGCTTTGATTTTGACTTTCACTGAAACAACAGGAGACACTCCTACTTTGAATTGTGTGTACAGTTCACTTGGAAGAGCTTCATATTGCTCAGCCTTGGGGATTCATCAAAAGTAGGAAGTATTCAACGGGCTCTTGTTTCACTTATCACTGTTTCTCAGACTTTTTTTTGGGGGACAAAAGTTATACAACTCTTCTCATAGTGTGATCAATAACAGCCCATAGACGTCACTCTGAGATCATCCAGCATTTTAAAATATATCTTTCTAATCCTCTTCCGCTTCTTCAGTACATGTTGAAGTGAACTTTGGATGACTGAACAGCAAATGATGTAACATCAAGTAAATGGCACCTTTACAATTGTTAATACCTCTGAATATAAAGAAACTTGGTATTTTTAATATGCAACAGCCCAGTGATACATACTGCACCACTTTGAAAATATATATAAAGGCCGTACACATAAAAAGTTGCTGCTCTCCAGCGCATATCAGACAACAGCTTGTGTTTTAAGACAATTGCTGTTTGCTGCAATATCATATTTTTCCTTATTAATGCATGAACATGACTATTTATGGCAAATGGAGTTTCACAACAGTAGAGCAATATACACTAAAATATCACATCGCTCTGAGTTGAGCATGAGGAGATGTATCCCTCTATACTAAATTAAACCCATCCAACTTAATTCAGGTTTTAACATTAGCATAACATGTATTGTTGAAAATCGCCGCCGTGGTAGATACAGATACAATATGATTGGTTGATCAAACTGTCAGTCCAAACGTACGCTCTCATTCAGTGCAACGGCCAGGGCATTCGATCAAGGATGTAGAATACCTTGGTTGAAGGACAAGATCTGATTGGTTGCTTTCTTTTCTAACACAAAACCACTGAAATGCGTAGTGCATGGTCCGAGAAGGACAAACAAATCAACGTAACACTGTAATGTTACAGATCAACAACACAGATACCATTCTCATTTATTCATTTTATATACATTTTATTACATTTTATTAATATAATTAAATCGATTTTTTGTTTGTTTTATCTGAGTGTTCCAGGGTATTCTCTGAATACCTTGAAGGCCCTGATGGTTCGTCCACTGCTATATTCATATTTCATCTGTTATAAAAGACATGACACCTGTAGGGGTTTCAAACGATAAATAAATACTAGTTGTGTCATTACCTGTGTTTTTGAATACCAGATGTGCTGGTTACTCTTTCCAGGCATTACCTTATTGACCATGCAAGTCCTTTTGTACATGTTAGCCGATTAACTCCTAATTGTCTGGTATTTACATTACGGCAACTTACTTATTTATAAGTGTGTGTTCCACATCGACCCATGCATGTTAAATGACTTGCTTTTGTATTTTAGGCATCTGATGCTTCTGTTGAGGTGCTACAGACAGACAGACTTGAACTGCATCACTTATTACCCAGATGTAATCAACAACATGGATTTGGGAAAGTGCAAGCAACACCCAGAGGTGTGTCTGTATGTCCATGCTTACTGGGAGAGTTGACTTGTCGTACGGTGTCAGAATCCATTTGCCTGTTCCTGACCTAGAAATGTAAACACAGATCTAACATCTGAGGAATGATAACAATGGATGTCACCAGTACTCTCCAGGGATCTCAAGCCTCAAGAATATCTTCTCTCCGCCTCTATTCTGCCTGTCTGTTTTCAAGTCAGAAGACAAATGAGCATGCTTTGATAGAGCCTGAGGAGAAGAAATGTCAAAAGTCCCCCTGGAGTCTAACCAAGGATGCAAGGAATGATAAGGAATTGGACAAAGATCCAAACATAATGCAGAAGAGAACCATATTTTTTAAAACACGGCTGTCCCAGTCCCATCCCTTGTCATTTCCGATAACCTTCAAAAAGTAACTTTATTTGCTAATGTTTCACTAAGAGACGCCCTAATATGAAACACTTTTCAATGTCACCAACTAATTGCCTTGCCAATATACAGAAGTATATTTTTAACATGACACATTAGCAGTGCTAATGAATACTATTCCCTATACTTCATGTTTGTGATCCTTTACTAATGGTGGTTAATTAATGTTTAGAGGCCAGACAAGTAAACATGTGAAATACCAATGCCCTGTAAACAAGTAATTAGCATTGGAATACATGCTGGTAAATTACCTTGCGGTCTGCATAATCATTTAATGAGATATCCAATCAAAGAAAATAAACATTAAATTGTTTATTTGGTCACTGTTAGATACAAAAAATACAGCCAAATGTGCAGCTAGACTTCAGATTTTACATGTGTAAAAACACATTAAAGGGGTATTACACTATATTTCACTTTCAGAAATCTGTATAGAGGAAAAATAAAATGTATTAGGACTGGTATGTACACAATGTAATTGATGTGACATTGGTATGAACCAATGTTATTCAACCCTACACACAGACACACACACGGCTGTAGTTTTTGGCAATAAGACAGTCCTTACCAACGACACCTTTTTTTTAAAATCAAGATAGGACCATCATGTGTTTAAAAAAGTCCATAGATTGTTTAATACAACATACCATATTCTCAACAATTCAACATCAATGAAATTTTGTTAATTAAAAAAAAAAAATCTGCATATTACCTTTATTGCACAGAACAATTTGAATGTATTTCCCATAGATTTATTTTTTTAACTTTTTTTTTTTAGTAAAAAGTTGGCTTGGACAACATGTTCAACATAGTCCAGGGTCAAAAAAAAAAAAATGGTAGAACAGAAACAAAAAACGGAATCCCGGGATCACTCGGGACCAAAAAAAGGCTGGGTACAGTAGCCACACTTTGAACAAAGAGAGCATTCAGCAAGAGGGAGAACGATGAGCCATATCCAGTGGTATTTTTTTTTTCTTTATGCAAAATGGATTACACCAAAGCTGCTTCAGATTGCTCCATGGGTCAAACCATCTGTGTCACTCAAACCATCTGCATATTCTGTCCATACTTCCAGCCCATTACTCTGTCGTTGTCTGTAATGTCATCCATCATAAATAACTTAGCCTTTATCCTCACACACGTTGCAAAGCCCAGCTGTCCACAGTGTGTGTTCGAAAAGGAAAAGGCTGTAACGTCAGATGTGTATATGCAGGTCCAACTGGGAGCATTATATGCACAGTTCTTTTTCCACTGACAAACATTGCACATTTCTGGGGAATAGCAAACCTTTAAATGATCCTGGAGGGTAATATGTCCATGGCTTTGATGGGGGGGGGGATCATCGACATAAACAATTGATTTTGTAAAACGACCAAGAAAAAAAACTATGAAAGAAGTATTCTACAGCTTGAAGAGCACATCTATTAAAACATTTGAGCACCAAACTTTTTTCTTCCTCACAATCATGTTGAGCACAAATAATACTATTATTAAGCGCTTACAGTATCAACGTCCTAAAATTAACTATTGAGCTTCATAGATGCTGTGTCTATTGTTGGTACAGAGCTCCATCATATCAGCAACATCTCACATTTCATTATGTATCCTGCTCTCAATCCATGTTTGTGCACTGTGTGCATAATAGGGGTGACTGACATTGACACTGATATCAGATACATGGCTCAAAAGGCTTTATTAGAGCAATTTCCCAATGATAAAAATCCTGTAAGTCACATTAAATTGATTCTTACATACCCTTTTGTTAGATTTTTACAGTACATAACTGAGCATTGCAATTAATATTTTAAGTTGCACTATATGTACCCTTATAACCAGGGGTGCACATAACTTTCTCAGTGAGGTACTCAGATGAGTACCTGGAGTCAGTGTTTGATACTCCAACTTCTGGGGCTCCACTCAAAGTTATTTAATGAAGCCCCCTGTATCGTCAATGGGGGGGGGTGCTAGTGGAATACTTCAGGAAAGTCGACGGGGGGGCGGGAGGGAACCGACGTTAACAGCAGCCCTGTCTGTGCACACGGAGACCGACTCTGTCGTCCGGTGATCTAACCGCCTTCTGGAAAAGCCTCACAAGTACGTCGGTACGCAAATGCGCTTTGTGACACAAGTGACGGTACACATTTCAGATTGTTGCCGCGTACCTGCGTACCAGTTATGTGCACCCCTGCTTATATATCTCCATATGTAATTTCAGAGCACTTATGTGTATCATTCAGTTTTTCAGGTCACCTAATGACCAACTGGTTTACAATACCCTTCATTGTTCTTTCTCGGACAATAAGTTGGCTTTGAATTAGCTGCAAATAAGATGTTCTATTGTGCCTCGTTCTGTATTTCATATCATGTCATTTTGTTAAACTTTGTTATATATTTCTGCTCACTGGTGGGACATACTCTTTTTTTTTCATCAGCGATTGTGACCAACATATACATTTGATGGTTTACAGAACAATCATCACTGTAGGAAAGAAAACGGACCATATGTAGAACATAGTATAATGATGATTCATTTAAATTGTACGTTGTATACATGTGCTCATCAACCTATACAAATGTCATTCATAACTTGACATCCAACCTTGGAAACAAATGTAAGAAAAAAACAACATAAAATAAAAAAATACAGACACAAAACAGCAATGTTTGATCTGCCCCTCCCATACTGGCTGTTTGAAGTGTTTTCTTTTCAGATATATTGTTCCCAGTATACATCCACAGGAATATGACAAAGTTGACTTTCAGTTGATGCCTTCACAGGCCATGTAGAAACCACCAATGCCTTGTAGCACTGGATGTGCTTTCATTCCCTCTTACATGTGAAAGTCAGGAAGTGCTCTCTTCTTTAGCACTTAGATCAGAAAAAAACATGTTACTCTATGTTCACAGACCAGGATCCACAGGTTGGTAAGGGGGGAAAGAAAATGTCTTCTTTTCCATTTGTCTTTTTTTTTTTTTCAAAATTAATAAATTCCTCGTCTGGGTTATATCATTTTCATGTTAAACTTGCGAGGAGCATCCGCTGTGCTGCTGCTCATGCCAGCGTCCGATTTCCGTGGCACATACTCGATCTCGATGTTGTGCTTCGTGGCGCCTTTTCCTCTACTCCATAGGAAGAGCAGCACCAGGCAAAACAAGACGACACCGAGAAAAGAGATGAAGCCCATTGTGGTGGCAATGATCAACGTCTTAATATCAAAGGGGAAAGGGGCATTGGCTCGTGTACCATTACCAGTTTCAGCGGGCTGGTTGGAGATGAAGGCTAAAGTCTTATTGGACCTTTGTGGCCAGTCAGGCGAGTAGCTATGGATGTGAAGGTGAGCAGGGGAGGTGTCATTTCCACCGGCGTTGCTAGCTATACACGCATATGTACCATTGTCTTGGGTCTGGGCATATCGAACCTCCAGGGTACCATCTGGCAACACGGAAAGCCTTCCAATTGTCTTGGAGGTGATAAACTTCTTTTGCGGGGATAGCCACATTATCACTGGAGAAGGATCTCCATCTGCTTGGCAAGCGAAATGAACAATGGCTCCCTCGTCAACATACTTCTGCTGAGCTTTGCGATCCCTAATCCTAGACTTGCGACACGTGAAGTAGTTTGGCTGCAGGACATCTGGAAAGTCTTTGAATTCTTTGCCTTGGACAAACTCAGGGGAGGCACAGGTAGGCTGCTGCCTGTTGAAGTTCAGTCTCCAGCGTCGTCGGAAAACCCATAACAGTCTGCAGTCACAGGCCAGGGGGTTATCGTACAAGGCGAGGGTTTCGAGGTTGCCAACTGAATGGAAAGCAGACTCCTCTAAAGTAGTTAGAGTGTTTCCAGAAACATTTAGGATCTTCAGGTAGTTTAGACCACGGAAAGAGTAGGGCTCAATCATTGCCAGTCTGCCTCCAACCAGGTGAAATTCCTGCAAGCGCAGAAGGTCATGAAGCTTATTCCCCTCAATGGTATGGATAGGGTTATAGGAGATATTAAGAAAGCGCAAATAGACCAAGTGCCGCAGGGCAACATAAGGAATTGTTGTCAGGTTGGCATTTGCAATGGTCAGGGAGGTGAGATTTAATCCATACAAGCAATTTGGAGTCATCGTATCCAGATAAGGCCAATTGGCTATTTCCAACACTTTCAGCCGGTAGAGCCGTTTGAAGGAATAATCCCGTATCACATTGATATTGAGGAGACGCAGCCTGAGCGTGACCAAATTGTGAAGGTGTGTAAAAGCATCTGTTGGTACGGAGGACAGGTTGCACTTCTCAAGACTCAGGTGCTCAAGGCTGCTAAGCCCGTGAAAAGCTCGGTGGGAGATGAAAACAAGGTCATTATCACCCACCTCTAAGGACCGCAGGTTGTACAAATCCTGGAACATGTAGTCCAACAGGATGACAATCTTGTTCTCACTTATGTCCAGCTGTGTGAGATTGCTCAGGCCTGTGAAGACCCCAAGCTGTATCAGCTTGAGCTTGTTGCTACGCAGCCCTAATGTCCGCAGACCGTAAAGGTTATTGAATGCTCCAGGTTCAATGGTGGAGATGGTGTTTTCACTGAGCTCCAGGTTTTCGAGGTTGGGAAACATGGCAAACTCGTCTGGGTTGATGGTTCTGATGCGGTTCTTGCTCAGGTCCAGCAGTTTTGTTTCTGCAGGAATGCCCTCGGGAACTGTCATGAGCTTTTTGCGGTGGCACATCACAGAGCGCTCTTGAACATTGCACTCACAGCGGGATGGACAGCCTGTAGTGGAGCCAGACAGCACGGCGCCAAGCATCAGTATCAGAATGGGCTGCCAGAAAGCCACCAGGTAGCTGTGCCCAGTCGCTTCCCTGGCCGCCATCTTATCGGTTACCTGGGGAGACACAAAGAAGAGGAAAACCATTTAGTTTGAAAATAAAATGTACCAGCTTTGACACCTATAATAATCTACCTAGCATTTCAGTGCAGATCTGGAACATGAAGTACATCAGCTCAAAGGGGAATATAGGAACATGTGCAATGAGATTGTATGCCATGGTTCGAGCTATATAGTGAAATTAAAATATGCAGTGCGAACTTGTACTAAAACACTTTCCTTCGCCATTGTTTACATTTTCCGCTGGATGGTTGGTTCAACATACAAATGCTGAAGTATGCCATTCTGGTGTGACACAGTTCCTACCAGAACAGAGAGTATGAATCCCGCTGCAATATTTATGCCACAGACTCTAGATGAATAGAGGTGGGCGGTTACGAGGAATAAGGTATGTGCTTGCATAATTGAGAGTGCTGACGGTTTTGAATTTTGCATCGTTCACTTTTCTACACAGAGCTTCAAAAGGTATTTCAAATGCAAGCAGCTGCTGTGAATGCACTGCTTTATGTGACACCTATTTGTGATATCTTAGGAAGTATTGATTCTACTAAGAAAATCAAATGCCCAATACATCCTAGTAATCTACATACATCTCACCCGCGCTCTAATTTTGTCTCCTGTATTCTGAACACCATTTCCAGTCCACACCTTACAGATGATCAATCAGTCAATTGCATCACCCTGATAGGAAGTGAAGGGGCAGAGCTTCAAGTGGAATTAACAGCATTGTTCACGCTGTGTCACAGGCGCATATGTTGAGCACATCTGTGGTTTGATCTGGGTCCATAGCGTCTTTTTCTTTTTCAATCCCCTACGCTTTTCATCCTACGTCAAGCCTGCATTCACTGTTTGAATTTTAAAAAGAAGCAGTAGGGGGGTGGAGCAGCAGTAACAGGAGGATGCAATCAAAGATGGATGGTGGCAAGTGTGATGTATGTGCTGTGGCTGACACTTGGCTCATGCAATCCTTTACGATAAAATATAGACCTTACACCACCGGGGGAATTGGATACAGAGAGATAAATACGGGGTTTAAGAAGAAAACAAAAAAACATTTAACTCCAATTCTATCTGCTTTCACATATTCCACTTACAACGTTATTAACAATTGATGTTATCATTTCACAATTTCCAGTTATGTGCAAAAAACTAAAATGGCATCCTCAACATTAAAAGGGTGAATTAATGATAGTGTCACTAATTCTATGATTGTAGATGGATGTTTTAATTACATGTTTAACCATCAATTAAAATATGTAATTTTCAACATTCAAGTACATCTTATGGAACTGTAATTAACTCACAGTGAAGTGTGAGAAAAGAAACCCCCTCCCCCACAGGAATTACATCCTTCATATCTAGTTCACACTCATCCAGACATGTCTCTGGGGGACTCCTGTCTGTGTGTGATGGCTGTTGTCACCTTACAAAGACTTTCGCCAGTATTATGCAGTTTCATCTCTCTCTGTAAATTGCCAAATGATCACATGGTGCGTTTTTGCTGATCCACATAAGGTTTGTGACGGATAGTGCACATGTTTGTGGTTGAACAGATTTCAAGGACCATGTTACATTTCACGGAGTATGACTGTGTGGAGCAAAGGGGGCAAAAAACCTGATATTACAGTTACATTACGGTCAACAGTTAATCATGGGGCGACATGTTGCTACCATTGTGGTCACATCTAATAACTTTTTCCAACTAAACCAACTTGCAACTGGACATCAGACTCATAAAAAAGGGTTTATGGGTTCGATTTATTTCACACAATTGTACTTTATTACTTCAGAGGTCAAAGTCCAGATAGAAACCATCTTTAATCAAGTGAAACCGGGAGATTTCAAAACAGGACGGAGATGATTGTTCACCCCACACCAGAGCCTGCTGTGCTCCTTCCTGCCTCGAGCCATCCTGAATCATTCTTATTCCTTAACCCCCATTGATCAAGTCAGCGCTGAGTGCCGTTAGATGGAGTGGAGCGGGGCCGTGTATGGCATGCTAAGACACCTAAGAAGAAGGAGTGTGTGTCCTTATTGCAAGCTCAATTCCATCAGTCTCCCTGTATCATGTGGCTATCGCATATTGAATATCAGTCGATGAGATACTATTATGTCCAACTCTATTACCACTGATACTGAAACCCAATCAAGAAAATGGCCAATTCATAATCCCCTGTTGGTAAAGCTCCATGACTTCAACTTCAGCAGGTTATAGACCCAAGTGAGACCTTGTAATGAGTCTTCTTACTCCTCTACACAGTTTTAAATTACCCGCAAAATAACACGACACAAAATAACACTGAACTTGATTACTCCATTATGATCCATCAGATTATTTTTCCAAGAGCCATTAGAGAGAGATGTTGAGTTTTTACAGTCATTCCTTTTTTTTTTTTCATGACGGCAACTTTATTGCACATGGCTTCAGCAGCAAATAAGTACAGACAGGGACACATTAGGATGAAGAATGGCATCCACCGGTAAACATTTGCCGCTCTGTTTTGTTAATGATCTGGTGTTATCATTCCCTCGCAGGCGTGTACTCTGAATACAGTGTTTCATTCCAATCAGCACTCAAGTGAGCTCCAAGAGAATTACATTAATTGAGGTAAAGTGAGAGGGGGAGTGCTTCTCAAAGAAAAGCATGTGGCCGAGTAGAAGTAAGACATCATTGGTGAATAAATAAGGACCCTATGGTGCAAGACCAGTAATAACAATATCAATGAATAGTGAGATGAATGCCTTTTATGATAGAATCCACAGGGACCCTAAAGATGTTGAATCATATCAGGAAATGAACGGTTCCCTATGCTCCTATTATAACATAGTGGCGTACGAGTAGCCATCAGTGGATCGATCATAATAATACGGACAATCTTAATACGGTCCTTAAGATATTGTTTCTTTATACACTCAAACAACAATATTTTTAATAAAGATAACGATATTTTTCACTCAATGTATTTACACCTTGTTGGTTGAACAGGTTGTGTGCACCCACTTGCAGTGAGTTGTTTTAATTGCTCTAGCATTTAATGTGGGTTTTCTCCGGAAGTTTTTCCTTGTACGATGTGAGGGTCTAAGGACAGAGGGTGTCGTTTTTCCTCATACTGATATTCTGAACAAACTGTGCTGTTGTATTAGCTGTAAAGTGTCTCTACTGTAGGCTATTTTTATTATATATACAGCACTTTGGCTCGACCAAAAATCGTTTATAAATGTGCTATATAAATAAAACTTGATTTGATTTGAATAATGTGAAATCACTCATAGATCTAGTTTCATTAGGTTCTCCACAATAAGCACAATCAAACAAGTAGGGAGGGTATTATTACAAGCTTTAGTTTACCTGTCACGCAGCATCACTCCTGAGCCTAGGTAAATACCTGTAAGCTTTTGATATCCTTAAGATGATGCTGACGTTATCTGTTACACATAGTGTTAAAAGCCTTTAATTCCTATTCCTCTGCAAACTGCTAAATCAGCTGGCAGTTTTATCCTGAAAGGACGGACCAAGCTGTAGAATTGTATCCACTGTACTATTTGAATGGCTATGAGAGTGAAGCAAACCCTGACTCGAAACCACATTTACTGGATTTTAAGATGTATATACTATAGTTTTTTTTCTTTGGATAATTAATCAGTGAATCAATTAAAAATCAGCTTGTGAGATTATAAATGTCACTGCTACATACAATGGTTATTGGTTCAATTATTTGCAGTAAGCAGCAGTTTAGAGAACACAGAACATGTATAGTGACGGCCGCTCTGCGTTAAATCCATCTTAACCAGGAGAGTGTGACCTTTAGCTCCCCAAGAAAGATCACTTTAACACTGCTTTAATGTCGCCTAGCTGAATTCCTCTAGAAAGGTTACCCTTGTGTCATTGAGAAGCTTAGCTGCCTGGTAGGCGTGTTGGCTGCTGCTAGGCCTGTGAAATGGCAGGCCTTAAATGTAAGCCGACGCCCGACAGATGGACAGCAAAGCCCTAATCCGGGCGAAGAAGCTGGTCGGAGCAACAAGGTGCACAACTCTTACAGCGGCCAGCTGTTGTCCCGATGAAAGTCGGCCATGAAACCTGTGGACATCTGAACCTGAAGTTCACCTCAATGTTTCTGTGCAGGTGCTCTGTCTAAATCCATCACAGATATGTAAAGTAACTAGGTAAGCAGCCTATTTGCAAGTGCCCATAAGTGAGAGAGTTTCTAAAACGTAGTCTTTCTTGACTCATTGAAAGGGTGGATAAACTATTTGCAGAAATTCTACTTTTCCTTATCTCAGCTGTACTACATTCTATATATATTGTTTGAGTAATGATTGGAACACATAAAGCAAATGGTGATACTACGATTACATTTTTTTGTTTTTTGTTAGCCTTAAAGGTGGGGTAGGTAAGTTTGAGAAACCGGCTCGAGATACACTTTTTGTTATATTCCATGGAATGCTCTTAACATCCCGATAGCAATGAATATCTTAAGTGCTTTGACAAAAAATCCATAAAAAAATGTCATCTGTGGAAGCCGTAGCACTGTAAAAAGCACAACCAATCATCTGAGCCGGCCCGGCTAAAATAACTGGAAGGCCTACCTGCCTGTCAGCTTTCCATCTGTGCACAAACTTATCTCGTGCCCTCATTGGTCATGTGCGCGTTCGTGTGTGTTGGAGGAGGGGCTCTGTAAGGAAGTCTGAAGGAAGTGGCAGATTTTCTCCGGTCGTGTATTTTCAAATTCTAGGGCACTCGAGCTGGTTTCTCAAACTTACATACCCTACCTTTAACATATAGCATGCCTAAATCCATATGGCTATATCTTGACCCTTTGCTTAGACCTTATTGAGTGGTGTGGGTGTTAGGGTAAGTGATCAATTACATGTAATATTGTTGTAGTTGTTGTGGTCACAGGTTCAAATGTTTTGATGTATTTTCATAATGTTCAAAGCACTGGACATACATCTTCAATTCAGTGGGATTTCCTCTCCAGAGGATATGATTACTTCCAGAGATTAAAAAAATAAAATAATTTGCTACTGATTATGGCAATAACGGGTGACAATATGTGGAGAGTTCAGTATTATTGTGGTTGTTAAAACCATTCAGTCATTTTCATTGCACCCAAGTTGACGCATGCTCCTTATTGGGGCTATTTCTTTATCGATGTGGTTCGGTGTTATGTGTGAGAGACAGTGTGTGTCCGCATGTGCTGTTATATCATGATTAAACTCATAAGCCACGCCTCCCCAGCTCAGTTCAGAGGTCCAAGACAACTCCCTAATGAGGACACACACACACACACACACACACACACACACACACACACACTCACACTCCTTTCACAACATCCAAGAAAACAAAAAAACGTGCCAATAGATGTTTTTGGAGGAAGAAGGGTAAAATCATGCAAGTTTTAACAATTTTAATGATGTTTGTGTTTTGACAAATAACACGTTTACATATTGTATCACAATCTCACTACATGACTTTAAAAACAAGAAAAATAAAACGACATCTCTGAATAAATCAAAGAGGAGAATATTGTTCGCTATATTTGTATTAACAATATATATTTTTATCTTACAATTATATTGTTAAAAGAATAATGTTATGCTGTTTTACATACACCCAAACTCAGCTTTCCCTAAGAAATACTGATTCACATTTTCGGTATAACAATATTTGTATCAGCGACAAAGGGATGAAAGCATGTCAACTATATCAAAATAATAATTTATATTGATTTATCTCTTACCATTTTAAAAGCAACCCATTCATAACCTTGATAACATTTATTTAAAATGCCTTTCAAAGTGCAACAATATTTGATTTGATTCATATTGAGCTGAACCTTTACTGTGCATTTACTCTTTTTTTTAAGCCTGTCAAGCTGCATAAACATCTAAAGTGAAGTAGGATCTTCCTCAGCCAAGAAGTATTCATCAAATACTAATGCCTTATCTGTTGAAAAATATGATAAGATGGAGCATGTTTATGGTAAACAAGTTGCTGATTCTAAAGCATTCAACATCATTTTATTTCTCTCTTCTATCACTTTCGTCCAAGTGCTGCTTGAAGTGTTGTTGATTTAAAATGAACAAGGCAGATAATATGGAAGCTATCAGATCTGTGAGCCTCACAGCAATGATATGAGCTAAAACATGCTATCATCATAATGCTAACAAACAGCCATGCTAAATGTTGATGTTTAGAAGCCTACCATATTCCCGTGTTAGTTTAGCCTGCTAAAATACGCTAATAAGCCCTAAACGTAAGGTAGAGCTGAGGCTGAAATATGTGTTTTGCCTAGTAGGCCGTAAACCAAAGTATTAGACATTATTGATAACATAGCCTGATGATATTGCTATATCAGGGGTGTCAAACTCAATTTCATCCCGGGCCATATCAGCATTATGGTTGCACTCAAAGGGGCGGTTGTAATTTTAATTAAATATAAATATACATATGTAAATATATAATATATATTAAATAATGTATTGTATTACATTGTTGGCCCTGCATTGGATTATTATCAGTTCTGGTAATATATTCCTAAATAACTACGTCTGAAAGCAGAAGTCTAAGGCAAATCATTGAAAGTAAATATTCAACAATTACACCAATTGTATTGTATATTATATTATTTGCAAGCTCTTGCGGGCCACATAAAATTAGGTTGCGGGCCGGATTTGGCCCCCGGGCCTTGTGTTTGACACACCTGCGCTATATGAAACGTTAAAGGATGTCTACCAGAATTCATGAACAAACTACAAATGCATGGTCATGTGGCAAACAAGACTCCAGTTGCCATTACTCCAAACACGCTACGAATAAACACTTGTGGGTAAAAATCGGTTGTATTTCTTCCATGGGCTGTAGTGCAGTTCAAGTGTTTTGCTAGCAGAAGGTAACTAAGCAGAAGCGCTAGATTGTGAACGACTTAGCTCCCCCAGAGAGAGCTGCTGGAATGGCGGTTCCCTTTTTTCCTCAAAGGCTGAGAGAAAATGCTTTCACAGGCGGGAGGGCTGCTTCTATCACACATACTGCTGTGTTAGGAGCAGCTGTTGTAAAAATCTCTGTTTGTCTGCGTATTGCTTTGTCCCATAATGCTTTGTCCCCTGATCTTTTTGGAGAAGGACAACTTGCTGACAGAGCCTTCAAGGCTTGAGGCGCTTATGACACGGGGGCACACGGTTACATACGGATTCTTCTCCAAACACCGCAGGAGATGCCAACCTTCGGTGCTCCGGTACACCACTTGCTGCTACGCTGGCAACAATGAAAGCACCGCCGCCATGGCAATACATGAAGGAGAAAACAATAACCAGGGAAGGTCACAGGGCTTTGTATTTCAGACTTTGGATCATGGATGACTGATTTACTGTGTGGGCCGAACCTGGCGTGTTCTAGTTTGGAAGATTGAGAGGCCAGCGCTAACAAGGTCCCATGGGGTGCTTAAAGAAAGTCTGTATCAAGCAATGAACCAAAAAGTGTATTTTTTTTTGTTCCAGTCATGTAATTTAAAAAAAACTTTCAGATCACAAACTTTGTTTCACTGACTGCTGTAAAATGTGGTCAAACAAACTAAGCTGTTTTTAAACAACAATGTTCAGTTACTTCCATCAACTTTGTAGCGGATAGCTTTGTAGATGTCATTTTTAAATAATTGTTCATTGTAGTTGAGCTCTGCTTTAGATCTTCACTACACAAAATAGTCCCTAAGGCTGTAGTAAAACTTGAATGAAAATAGCCCAACATGCTTCTCCTTGAAAGAGCTTTTGTGTGTACTTTGAGAAAGAAAAGCTGCGACTGTTTGCACTACAGTACAAAGGGCCCACATAACAATTAGGATGATTGTAGTTAATTTACACGTTTATCTTTTGAGAAAATGAGGAGCCTTTTTTTTTTCGTCTCTTGCAAAATGTACCAACAACTTTTTGATTCGGAAGAAACACAGACGCCTCAATATTATTATTGTAATGCATTCTCAGGCTATTGTGCCAAAAGCAAAGGAGCTTAGGAAATACTCGGGTTCCCCATCGCTGCTTTGAAGAGCTGCCATGAACACGTTTACTTATGTAATCATCTGTTTTTTCCTCACCTACTGTATATAGGATATTTTCTTGTTGTTTTTTTCTCAATTTTAAACTCAACGGCAATTGAATAAAACCAAATAACTTAATTTAGGAATACCAGTACTTGAAATCAAAGGAGTCATGTTTGAAAGGTGCAGATGTTGAAAATACCTTTTTAGGCTGAGGGACATTTTGTTTACATAGGGACTCCTGAAAAATGTACCCTTGTTTATAATTTGTGAGCAAACATATGATATCCTTATATGAAGTGAGTGGATTTTGACAGCTTCCCAGAGAGTGTTTGTATTGGGGGTTACATAATATAATATTTTGGCTTATGCAACAACCACTTCATCCATATACGTCTGAAGGATGTAGCTTTAATACCTGCTACTACACCGCAGGCTACACTGGTTCCTCAATTAAGGAAGTCAACATAGAAACATGCCTTAATTTTATAATGAATAATTTGAGCTGTATATCTTATCAGCTGCTATAGGAAGTGTGATAGGCAGTGTGGAGCGGCTTAGAGCCATATTGACTTTAATAGTGACTGGCATCTACGGGCTTCCCTCCCAATGTGGTGAAGAACATGTCCCCTCTGCTTAGCTGGCCCTGCAGCTCAAAGTGAGGGAAATGAGCTGTAATTAGTTGATAGAGAGACGTGCAGGAAATGCCACATGAATGCACTGGGATCAGACACGGGAGGAGACTGCTACTGTAGCGGGAAAACAGCATAGGGTTCAGGCAATACACTTGCAAACGGGAGCTCAATGCAATGATTGTTTTATAACAAGGCGTGTGGTACAGTGGGTTGTGCGTTGGTGTTCGGATCAGGGGAGCACAGGTTCAAACCCCACAGCATGTCGTTGTGTCCCTGGGCAAGACACTTCACCCCAAATTGCTCCTGTGGGGATTGCCCACAGTATTGAGTATGCAAGTCGCTTTGGATAAAAGCGTCTAACAAGTGACATGTAATGTATAATATTCATTATCACATTATTATCGGTTTTCTATGTACAAAATAACGAAGAAATGCGATGGGTTTCTATTGATGGAGAAAAACAATGAAAGATCTCATAACTTGCAAAAGTGCATTGAAGACCTACATGTTTAACAAAGCCTTCGGTTAGAGCTCACATTTTATTCATTTTATTTGATTTTGATGGTACTTAATTTGAATAATTTGAATGTTTTATGTCTTTTTTTGTTATCTTAATTTATTTTGTAAACCCCTTGTACAGATCACAAAACTAAAATAGTCAATGTTAGAAAAGTATTCATCTTTAATGGGATCCTAAAAATGTTTAATGCATTTCAAAGAATTAACAGCAGCTGATACAAATTGTTATCAGTCTAATAACTTTCACATATTAGTATTAGCTATAACAACAATCCAGTATCTAATGGGCTTTTTCTCTGTTTTAATATGTATCGATCTCTTTTATGACTATTTGAATCCAGCTACTGATCATCTTTGTAACTCCTTTTATGATTAAGAGAGTAAATGTTCAATATATCTTCGCAAAGGGCGTCTGATAATGCATTCCTGAATGGCAACAGCTATTTCTTTTTGAGTATAGAGTTCTTTGACATTGAACGGATAAAAGCAGCAATATGTCCATGTGTCTCCAAAGGCCTTCCTCCCACCACTTGATGTACCATTTCACATCTCACCATTGACAAGTTTGCACCGCGCTCAAAAGAGAAGAAAAATAAGCATTGAAACAACTTTCTAACCTCGACCTTGTCTAATTATTTGAATGAGAAAGTTCTTTCAAATAGTTGCTTTTGCATGACATCCACTAAATGCATCTCATTCAGAGACACAGTCTTTCATGGATTTAAAATGGATGGCAGTGTAAACACACCTTTTAGAAATGCGAGAATGCACAACACAGACATTCATCTTAAAAAATCAAAAATACGTCAAAGGCCTCCTCAAAGTTCTTGATTTATGGCAAAGTATTGCGTCACCAAAGCTTTCTCATTTAGGGTCAATCTCTTCTTTGGAAGTTTGGAGTTGGCTCAGACAAAAACTCTGTCTCATAAGTGCTTTATGCTTTTAAGGGCGACTGTGGCTGCGAGGGAGTGCGGTCGTCTTTCAACCAGAAGGTTGTGGGTTCGATCCCAGCCCACATGTCGATGTATCCTTGGGCAAGATACTTAACCCTGAGTTGCTCCCGATGGCATGGCCAACGGTGTGTGAGTGTGTGTGAATGTTAGTTCCTAGAGTTAGGTACACTGCTCTGTATGAATGGGTGAACGACATGTAGTATGTAAAGCGCTTTGAGGGGTCTTAAAGACTGGATATAGCGCTATATAAGTACAGTCCATTTACCATTTATCAAAAAATCAGTTGCATTATAAGAAGTGCTCCAGATGATGTTTCTGCTCGACAACAAAACAAGTGTCTTTTTTTTCTGCTCTCTTTTGCAAGTCAAAAAGGTAGATTTAACCTCCCAAATAATTAGTGACAGGTCTGCAGTGTATCACGAGGGTATAATGACTCTTGTTTTAATGTGTTGACCCAGACATCTGTTGACTTTCAACACTACACTATAATTACAGCTGACCCAAAACAACACAGCATTTGACATTCAAAGAGTGCTGTTCTTGCGCTGCCAACCAGTGACTCAGGATCCCTACTTCAAGCAAAATGAATCACCTGATTGTATATGCAAACGAAATGGCGCCTGTTGAAATGCAAAGGGATTGTAAATGAATTGTCCATAGGCTACGCTCTGCTCAGTTATTGATTCAAATGGCTTTCTGCTGATAACATAGGCTAGATAACTGACACATACTGGCAGTGACAATAATTCACAGTATGTAAGTTATAGAGGGATTAGTTACAGACTGTAGCCAATAAATATGCTTTTGCAAAAAAGGCATGAGTCTACTATACAATCGATTGTTTCCAAAAGCTATACCACAGCTCATCAATAAGTACTCTTATTCTCAATCCAAGCATCCAATATTTATATCTTTCCATTTCTGAGTATCAATTCACTGAAACAACCTTATGTCGATGCTTTTTCCCCCCTCTCAACAATCTACAGCGAGTGGAGCAGCCCTCGCCGACCCCACCGTGGCTCCAGTGCAGAGATAGGGGAGATGAATCCATGTCCTCTGAGAGATTGCCCAGAAAGATGAAGCCTTAATTAGCCAGATACAACCCCACATAATGGTGCTATTGATATAGACTGGGAAATGAGGGACTAAGCAGAAGAAAAAAACAAAGACTGCTGTATATAAGATGGCCGAGACGGGCTTTGGAGGCGGTTAGAAAGTAACTGCTGTGTGAGGGAAAAAAGGGGCTCTCTCACTCTCAACTCCAGCAAGGGGACATTGTCTCCTCTCTCTGAGCAATCCACCTGCTCCGAATTCTCTCATAAGAAGCTTAGAGGGAAAAAATGCTGACCTTCATACGATCAAAGATTATGTGGAGGAAAACAACAACAGTTTTTTGAAGTACTTAAGCAATAGCACTCCTGGGAGGTTCGAGCAATTAAAGGCAAAATGACTTGTCTAAGCTGTCCTTGTATCCTCCCGTTCCCTATCTTCGGTTCCCTCTTGTGTGAGAGGAGGTCATAAAGATAGTGGAAAGAAAAGAATCACATCTCACTAGCTCTGCTGCTAATCCTACTCCATACTAGAGGGAGCTGAATCTCACTTTTAGAAAGACAATCTAGGTATTTCACTTGCTACACATGGATCAATGACAAGGTGACCCTGTATAGTAATACTAGATGGCTTTAGGGTTGGCAAAGAGGCTGCAAATCCCTTGTCAACACTAGTGCACCCCTTTTGAAAGATGTGACGGAAATGTGCAGTAGAAGTTTCTTTCAGCTTTAAAGTGATTCTGCTAAAGAAGCTTTAAAATGGCACATTTAGGGAAGCTTATATAAACCATGTGTGGATTAATATCTCTTAGAAAAACCTCATTAGATTTTGAGAGCAATTCATATCAGAGCCCATCCATCCTCAATCTGCAGAGCTGGGAAGTGAGATCCGTCCGCCACTCATGCTCTAATTAATGATTTTCTTTTTTTTTGTCTCCTTGAAAAGAGCAGTGCCTTTGTTGAAGCGTGCTGACAGGGATACGTTATGCTCGTGGACACACGTTTTTTGAATTTCATCTTTGTAGTCTTGTCATGTTAGCCTTGTTGTGATGTAACTAGTATGACATGTACAGAGGAGACAGTGCTGAAACATTGCTGGCTGGGCGGAAAAAGCATTTTATATTTATTTATATATTGTGCATTTCTGATGATTGAACATATTTGTATTTATAGCATTGGCATGGAAATGAAATAACAGGAACTTTGGAACAAACAAACATCTTCTTACCTGAGAGCTACGTCATCAAATTAAATACATTTGTGCTTCAGGACAATACATAGTCACATTTAAATGTTGCTTTTAGAACAGAAATGTAATCAAATGATAAATTATTCTTTTTATAGTTGTTTTAAAATGAATCAAATACACTTTTGATAATTGAATAATGGTTTCAGTCTTAGGCAAAACATTGTTTGGCTGCAGCTTTTTACAATTTCAGCATTTGCTGTTTTTCTCTGTTTACTGTTTCACCCATAATTGCCAACATTGAAGCAGCAAGCAAATGCAAAACACCTGAATTATGTATATGCCATTTGCATATCACAGGTTCAGCACCAGGGTATGTACTGTAGGACAGATTACTCCGGAAGCTTCTGTTGTGACATCAGACGCAAAGAGCTATTTACTTCTCATCATGAGCAAGATTTTAAATTCACAGTAAGACACGTTCTCTACAAAGCATGTGAGATTCATTTTTTTTCACACCTTAAAATGACTTTTCCAACATCATAATAACTTTTGCCTTCCTTTCCACCTTTTGAAAAGAGTGTGTTGATGAATGAGTTATGAGATGGAAGGGTTAAATTGCCGGGACCATCCTCTGGCCTCACATCGACGCTCTGCAGACCTCCCAATTCCCACAGGTTCCCAACTACTTTGCACTTCTGTGGCACGTCACTTGCCAGCGTCCAACAAGGTCAAATGCCATTTCATTTTCTCGCCTTAGATCGCTGCCTGGTCGTTTCATCAGTCTCACCCTCCCACTCCCACCCGCCCTCGCCCTGCCACCACCACCATCCCACCGCTGAACCTGCACTCACTCATCCCCCCAGATTTAGAGCATGTGACTAGCACAGGGGTGTCAAACTCAATTTCATCGCGGGCCACATTAGCATTATGGTTGCACTCAAAGGGCCGGTTGTAACTATATAAATATACATATATACATATATAAATATATATAAAATAATGTATTACATTATTGCCTCTGAATTGGATTATTATTGGATAGGGTAATACATTCGTAATTAACTATGTCTGAAAGTAGAAGTCCAGGGCAATTAATTGCAAGTCTCTTCAGTGCCTATCTCACAAAATGAGATGCATTGTGGGACATGTAGTTTATGGGCAACATGCTTCTGTAAAGTGGCATGTAACCGTATAATAAACGTATTATAATCTTTGCAAGCTCTTGCGGGCCAGATAAAATGAAGTCGCGGGCCAGATTTGGCCCCCGGGCCTTGAGTTTGACACCCCTGGACTAGCCGATGTTAGTAACTGTCTGTCAAAAGTTAAAATGTAGGTAACAAATGGAGATGATGTACACAAACAAATGAATCCTGATGTATCTACTCATTTCATTCAGCACCAGTGCGTGCAAAATCATTAAGTCCGAGCTATGATTTGCTTTTAGAGGAGATCAGATGATAATCCACGCAGACAGCAATGTGCGTTGAGGTGTGGCAAACCTGAATCCCAAACCTTCTGGCAGTAATTCTGCTTCTCGTGTCCTTGAACAAAAACTTCCTGCATTCTGTTTTCTACAGAATGAAAGCTGAAAAACATCGACTTAATGAGATTCTCCATCTTGCCTCTCTGCTTAACCAACCCACCAACACTGTGCAGCCCAGCCTAGAGAGGAGTTCTTACTGTATGCAGTCCTGCAAAGCTACACACAACTAAACGCACATTACAAATCTACAATGTCACAAGTACTATTAGTTGTACAATTAGCATTATGCCATTGCTATAGTTCTCTGCTTTGTGTAACCTTATTATCTAACAGCTCAAATTATCCTGCTTTCTAAACGGCATTTTAAAGAAATATATATAAGAGTTGTGGGGTTATTAATAGCAATAATCCTAACAATACATTATACATGTAACACATTGCTCATACACCTCAGCAAATAGCTCCTTCAAATATGCTCAACCATGTTAAATAATTCAATATGCTGCTCATGTGGTTAATTTTTTGTTGGAAATGTATTCAAGAACTGTTAATCTTTTAGCCATTCATTGGTAGAATAATAATATATTTACTGAATATGAAGTCTGAAGGGTTGCATGACTTTCTTGCTTGTCTTCATAACATTATAAATTGAACATGTTGTATTTGTGGCCGCTGGTCAGAGTAAATAAGCAATTTAACACATTAGTTTGGCTGTGGAAACTTGTGATGGGGATTCGTCATTATTTTTGAAAACGTTGTAAAGCAAATGAGGGGAAAAAAAGTATTGGTTCCAGCCTATAAATGCTCAATTAATTTAATTTAGCCATTTTCACTAGTTACAGTATGAACTGTTTTTGACTTGGAATGGAATTGGCAAAAAAAAAATACTTTTGTTTTTCAGATTCAAAATTTGTCAGGAAATGGTGTACATTTGATTAGATATTGGAAACAAATTACATATCCAAAAATAAGACTAACCCAAGAACATAAACAGGATATGACACCTACATCTAAATATTATATAAATATTGATGGAGATGAATACACTTTCAGTGACATAGCACAAGTTCAAGTTTTGCTGCAAGCAAAGGGAAATCTCTTGTGTAGGTGAGAGCATTGCTGCTTCTTCATGTCTAACAGAAACTATTCTCCTCATGCCGCTCCGGTCTGATCGATAACCTGAAATCTGACCTCTTGTTTCCTCCCTGCACTTTTGCTCTCCTCCGACGCAGCATGAGCGGTTCTTTGTTACGCTGTTGTGTCATTCCCTTCTGCCTCTCCCCCTCTCTGTTGACAGTGATACGAGGTGAGTGAGGGAGATGGACACACAGACAGAGCTTTTAGAGAAGTTAAACAGAGAGAGCACCATGGTAGAAGAAAGTGAGCTATTAGGGAACTAAGAGCCCCTGCCATTTCATACCTCAAAGCAAGGCATCACATGATGAATGGGAGCTCACTGTCCATGGATAAAAAGCACCTACACTTATCTGACAGAAGGAGGGGGTAATGGGATTGGAGTACATTACAATATGTGAATGATTTGAGAACCCTTTAATCCTAGTATCACAGAGTGCAGCCTGTCTATGATATACTTGAACAGCGGTGGCCATGCCATTAATGAACTTGGTTTGGTACAGATATAGTTTTGGCCATGTTACAGTGCCATGATAAAGCAACACAACAAGTTCAGAGACATGTCAGACCTAACTCAAACATGAATGACCTCAATGGCTAGGAACAGGTCAGGTATCTGTTAGCCGAACCCCGGGAGAATCAGCTCAGAATTACCCAGGAAAGAAAAAGGACTACATTATTATTACACTATTTTCTCTTTTGCTTTTAAAATCAGAGGAGATCTGTCGGGGATCCGGGGCAAATTACACCTTCACTTCAACTTGAAGTAGATCCTCGGTCAGCCTACTAGACAAAGATATTGAGAGTTGAGAGTGCTATCTCACTACCTAAACACTGAACTGTGTGAACTGCGCATCTCAATAGGGTATTCTAACAGCTATTACACCCGGAGAGGTGGGGCAGAAACACAGATCTTGTTCCCACTTCTGGAAAAAATCGCTCCATTCAAGTGAGGCTGTATGAGTGGAGTTTCTATTGTCCCACTATTGGGTTTCCAGTCATGAGTGAATAGCACTGTGTGAATAGATGCTTTCAGTAGAACAGATGCGACATGTTGTAATTCTGCCACACAATAGCAATCATTACCACCGCAAAACAATTTACAACAGACTCCAGTTATAAATAAGTTTGTGAATATCATACGGGACAATAATATTCAGTGCAAAGATCGAAAAAAAGGCATTGTATAACACAATGGATATGGATTCCACGTAACATCTAATTTGCATTCAGTTTCAGGGAATAAGTGAAATCAAAGAGTGCATTTTGCCATTTACTTCAGCATCTTGGAACTAAAATGTTTTAGCTGTCACCTCCTCTTCACAGCTGTCAATTTGAGGCCACCGACGGCCTCTTGCAGTGTAATTTACAGCCCACTAGCAGCTTAACAGAGTGACACGCATGCCATTCACAGTTGTCTAAAAGATGGGCGTTTAAGTCTGCATGGCAACAGGGGTGCCAGCATAGTTACTGATTAGTCCCTGGCCTATGCAGTGAATGCAATTGTTCTCTCAAGAGGGTTGTAAACACTTCTTAGGACTTAGTCTTTTGTAGATTGTTTGGAATATAATTGTATTGTAAGGACTTTTAGAATAAATCAAAAATGAATGCCGTACACGTGGATCCTGAATATGTGTTAGCCTTGTAGAGGTAAAGTGATAAGCATACTGTGTAGTCCATATATTCCTGTCGGCGGTTGCCATTTGAAAATACATGGTAATCCAGCTTTTCTTTGTGGACTCCTTGATTTTTCTCAAACATAATAGGTGAAATCGCTCTCTCAAGGCACCTTTTCAGAAACTCTCTAAAGACATTTTTTCACAACACCGTGAGGCAGATCAGAATTAGGTGCAGCGTTTGTTACATGAATGCTTGAACGCTAAATGAACCCCACAGGCATATTTGAATGCATGACATTTAGAAGCCTCCTAATAATCGTAAAGGGTAGATTGTGGATGTGTTCAATAGAAATGCATTACATCGTGGCTTAGACCAGTGGTTCTCAAATGGGGGTACGTGGACCCCTAGGGGTATGTTGGAGTACTGCAGGGGGTACATGAGATTTATTTTATGATAATGAAAAAAAAAAAGAGAAAAACAAATAGATAAATATACTAATTTTAGGAAAATTAACGAAGTTTGAGCAGTGTGGGTTTTATATTAATAGTTACATATATTTCAAAACACGAAGTGTAATAACTGCAGTGTCAGAATGACAAAGATCCTCAGTGAAGCACAAGCCCATGTTTCTCACTAAATTGTAAGTACAACTTATTAAAAAGATCAGTTCAATGTAACTAATGTCGTCTTAGTGTTATTTCATGATATTAAAATTGGTTTAGTGATGGATTGTAAACATTTGAAATGTAGCTTTTAAGTGTTTCTTAGTTAATAAATCAGACACTGATGGTGCAAGGCTGTACTGTACCTCTTTATATATTTTTCCCCTAACAAATAATTGTTGCACTGATCACGGGGTACTTGGCTGAATCTTTTTGTCAAAGGGGGTACATTATCTAAAAAGTTTGAGAATCACTGGCTTAGACCATGTGGGAACTTGCTATTTTTCGATTTCATTTTAAAATGTCGTTTTTGCAGATTTGTGGCCAATGTGATAAAACAAAAGCAAAGTCTGGATTAGTGCATATACTAATTATGCTAATGCTTGAATCATCACAGGATGAAGGCAATGCAGTTGGACACATTTGATTTCATAAATGACACTGTTAAAGCCACTATCACTCTGAAGGTAAAATGGAGGGCAAAGCATTGGCTGCATGCCCACATGTGTTTATACACTGCAGTATTTACTGTAGGAAACCAGGATACATTAATAGATATTCAACAGAGCTTTGTCAAAGCAGCATGATTTGTTTATAGAGCCGGGAGCATGACCATTTAGATGTGTTGTCACCCACAGGCCTAAAAAACATTACACCACTGTGAAAAAAATACTCTTCTACCATGGACCCTGGCACAAAGAAAAATGCTGTTGGTTATTGTTCAGCATGATAGAGTACATATTTGGAGAGACATGTCCCATTAATGACTGCATTACAATAACATATTATAGGTGTCAGATATATACAAAACATGTCTCTGAAGGGTTTGGCTCCAAATACCAAACAGATCATTGCAGCATCCCATAATCCCCTCTGTTTCAGCCCTGTTTCCAAAGTGCTGATTCTCTGTCTGTTACTTTAGATGAAAATAAGGAGCCCCTCCCCACGCCCCTCTGAGAGATATTTGGTTACAAAGAACTCAATGGTGCTCTAGGAAGAGATTCAGGTGATAAGGGGGGGGGGGGTTACCTTGGTTGGTGATTGGCTAATGGTTACACAAGCCAACAAATCGTTATGACATCATAAAGTGGCCAAAATCTGATCATCTCATTTTCAGACAGGTTTTTATAGAAATGGATCAGGATAAAAAGTGAGCAAATATTTTTTCCTGAAACGTTCAGAATCTCTTTACACAGAGGGGACTATGTCTTTTTTATGTCTATAAAAGACATGAACAAGTGGATTTTGTATAATAGGTGACCTTTACAGTAAGTGCTTTTGTCACCCTGTCTGTGAAAGTTGCATAATAGGTGACACATTTGACACTTAAAGATATCACAATGATACATCTTTAAAAGATAAAAACACATAATTCTGAGGACTTTGAGACAACACTTGCAGCTGCTTTTCCTGCTCATCTAGCTCAAAAGGTATCCAGCAAGGACAAGAGCGACTTGTGAACGAGAACCCCCTCCCCCCTTCAATCAAACAGCTACTGTGATCCGACCGCAGGCGTTTTATGAACATGTTACCCAGCCCAGGGCACATTAGATGTATGAAGGCGTTGGCATCAAGTGGAATGGCAGCCAGGTCTTATTAAGACAAACATGATTGCCGTGCCGGGTTAAGTCTCCCAGCAACGTGTGGATAATCTAGGCACCAAGGCCTCACAACTGGGAGCTAATAAACACCTTGCCGATGCAGAAGGTGTCGGCTTTACACCCGGGGTGAGTGTCTCCAAGAGACGCGCTTACACGTCATAAGCCAGCATTAGCCCTCTCACTAACACTATTGGTCATTTAGTGCGTTGTGAGAAGGCAAGTCTGTGATCAGTCATCATGCACTAATATCATGGTCCACACTGTCACCGCCCACTCCGTCTCGACTGCCCCGGTCTGCTGACAAATCTACAGTGAAGCTGATTTCATTTACAACTTATTAAAATGCGGCACACACTCTTATTCTGGTCTTAAGTTTTCTGTTCCATCCTTTATGCATGAGATTCAATTACAAACATGCCAAGATGTAACCTTTCTTCGTAGAAATGTAATGCTGTTAGGATTTTCCTGAGACATCTGATACTCTGTGTGGAGGTTTAGCTTATTGCAAACATTGATCATTGTGTTGTAATTCAATATAGTATGTCAACAGCAGCATAATGTTGCAGGGGAGCGAGCTGGTGGGCTCTTTTGTTAATGTCCTATAGCCTATCGCAGGGCACAAAGGTGAATCCTATTGACAACTCTTGGATGGCCAAGGTCAGCGGCCGCACATGTGTTTAATGAAGCCAGCCAGGGCGTGTGGATAAAGCGGATCGCACACCTCAGCATCCTCTTGGCTGTTGCAAGGCAGCCATGATTGAGTCAGCAGCATCCAGAATCATCGCATAGATCAAAACCCGACAGCAATAGGATTTAAAGCCTGCAAGTGAAGTTGAAAAAACCTAAAGGAATGCAGTGAACGGTATAAAGGATTATAGGGAAACATCTGGTGCGATAAGGTCGACTCTAAAGTCACTATTGAGTGTCACAAAGGGACCTAGCAGAGGGAAAAGTTATTTCTTAATAAGAAGAGAATGTGACCAAGGAGGGAAACAAAGCACTCATGAGAGGCTATAATGCATCGATGAAGCCCCATGTGCCACACACTTGCCCCTGCCTCTGTGTGATATCTCAGGGTGTATCAGATATCTATCATGTTGGATGGTGAGCGCTGATAAAGCAGGGAGAGGCTGCTCGAGCTATGGCAGGCTGCTCCTGTTCTATCTGGCTGTCCGCTCCCTCCGGCTATTTATAACCAATAGAGCTACAGCACTTTATGAATGTCCGCAGGCGCAGCATCACACAGCTTTCTGATACTCTGCCGCAACTGTTTTTGTGTGTCATTATAAGGAGCAGTGCGAGACAATAAAGGGGGAAACATTTCTGGGGCCACTGTCATATATTCTCTGCAAATGCTGCCTTGAATAACAAACAACACACACACACACACACACACACACACACACACACACACACACACA
>CALSBZ010006684.1:1844002-1855836 GCA_943591055.1 Gobionotothen gibberifrons
GTCTTATTTATGTATTCCCGTTGGAGAGCCTTTCTTCCTGCAGCAGGAAGTAGAAACACATCTGACGTTCTGCTCTTAGGTGTGAGTAAAATGTTATATGTTTTCAGTGGAGCAAAGATTTAAAATAGGGACATATTAATTAAAATGTCAATATATCTATACAAGTTGTGATTTCACTTTGACATCATAGGATTTTGAGTGTAGAAAGAATACAAACATGTTTAGTATATTTATATATATTGTGATTTCAGATAGACACAGAGCTTTTTTATGTGTAGCATTGTACAGTACAGTTACACTTCTTTAACCCTCCTGTTGTCTTTGGGTCAAATCTGACCGATTTACTACTTTCATCAATCATAACTTTTTTGTTTTACATTTGATTGCATTAAGGCTTTATGATATCCTTCACAGTAGACATTTGAACATATACAATTCCTGATCACCACTTTCATTGGATTTTGGATGATCTAGTCAACTTTGTAACACCCATGGTGTTCCCGGTCAAACATGACCGCCATAGAGAAAAGACTTTAGTAACCATCCAGATCAGATAAAACGCACGCACGCACGCACGCACGCACGCACGCACGCACGCACGCACGCACGCAATACATACGCAATACATGTTCAGTGTCTGTTATTTGTATATTTACTGCAGTTGTTCATGTATACCAGTAGTCTGATACAATATGTACAGTTTGAAAGGGTGTTAAAGGAAATTTGGTGATAGTTAATGTTTTTTGTGTTAATGTAATAGCAGTTAAAACAGGACCGGTCAAATTTGACCGTGAACCCCAAAGTAAGGGGGGAAACGAAGGCAATAGGAGGGTTAAGTCTTATACCAGCAGGTCCAATAGCTGCAGTGAAGAAAATGTGCTTACAAATAACCTCACATTCATATTTCTCTCTCACAAACACATATATTGAGTCCCTCATTGTCACTCACCCTCACCCTCCGAGGCACTCATTTGCCCTGACTTGTATCATTATGCTGCTGTGTGAAACGCCTGGTGAAATGAAAATGGAAAGCAGTGTATTTGGCGAGGTTAGAGGGGAAGACTACCCTCAATGGGGTTTGAATTGCCAAGATCCTGAATAAGCATTGTAATATGAGCTTGCAGGCAGAAAGCAAATGTGCTCAGCAAAGGAATTGGATTTGCATAACCTACACAAATACTGGTTCAAAATCCACATACTCTAACATTATGTCATACTGTAAAGGGTATTATTGAAGGACTGCATGGGGTTTAGGGTTGGTCATTTTGGATTTGCAGAATATCATCCTCGGATGAGATCATTTTTAATGACAGGCATTTCAAAGACATTACGTTGAAAAGATGTTGAACCAATGTGATAATGGCAGTCATCATGATCATACAAATATGTGTGAGACAATGTCTGTTCACTAGAGGACAATCTTTGTGACGATTACAGTGATGAAGAAATAAGCACAATGAGCGGCTAACTACGCAGCTTCTAAGTGCCCATAATCATGGCAAAGAAATCCTCAAGGTAGAGTATGTTTGACACAATGGTTCCCGCATATGACTGAAGAAAAGAGAGCCTATACTGTAGCTCAATGGTTAGAAACTATAATGCTTGTGTTGCAGGAATCCACTACAGTGTTTCCCCTACCATCGTTTTGGAGGGGCACAGCACCCCCCCCCCCGTCAACGGAGCCCCGCCAACGGAGCCCCGCCAACGGAGCCCCGCCCTGAAATTCAAGAAAAAAAAGAATTTTAATTATTTTTTTGTAATAATTTTCTTTTTTTATACATATATATAGCACCAAATTGCAACTAATCTATATCTACTATCACTTGAACATGTGCTCTTTTATTAAATAAACTAAACACTTTCATTTTAAGTTGTGAGTGTAGTGTTTTTGACCCTAAGAAACACTGATGCATTCATCAATAACTATAGTCCACAGCTCCTCTCTCTGCTCCAGAGGATTTACAAATATATATATGTCCCAATGACACCCCCCCCCCCCCCCCCCCGCTCAGGCAGAACCCCACCCCCCCAAAGCAGTAAACCTAGGGGAAACACTGCACTTGTATCAGAGTGTTTAGTCTACACTGCCTATATTGTATAGCAAAGGAAAACATGGGCTTCACCTTTTTATCTAAGTGACATCAACAAAAGTAATTTCAGACGGAGACAAAGGGCTTATTTACACCAATCTGCAGCAACATTGACCCAGCTCCGTTAGGCCACTGGTCATATGAGCCACACTTTGTCTTCAGTGGTTTAAATGTCCCACAATACAATTGGCAGGCGGCTTCTCCTCAGCCTCAGTGCTGTGCAAGACAAATGATGCTCCCATGCCACTAACACACACTGCTTTGGGCAGACTATCATTCCCATTAAACTAATAACAGTTAGCTTCTTATCTCACAATGTCTTGGCAAAGTCACTTCCACCCTTGAACAAAACACAATGTCTTTGAATGTTGGGGCTTAATCTATCACTGAGGCTCGAATGAGACTGCATAATCCTCTGCAATTTGCCTTTTTTAATTCTACAATATCACTGATTTGTACTGCCTTTTTGTAGTACACGCATTTCTCTTTCCGAAGGACAGTGATGTTGTCCTTCAACTTCACCAGAAGGCAGAATGTAATTGTTTATGTTCATCTTTCCACTCAACAAAAACCTAAGACACGATGAGAGCATTCTTACAACAACCCTCTTACCCTGTCTCACAAACAAATGTATGATACTATAAGTAGAGTTGTTAGAGTAAAGTTGTGGTAAACGTTACAGCTAATCTTTTCCTGTTCGTTTTGGATTAATCATGTTTGATTCGTTTTGGATTAATCATGTTTGAGCCACTAGAGGTCAGAGGATAGTATTTAAATATCAAGGTCAGAAAGAAATGAATGGGAGACCAAAGAGTGACGAGGCAGATTAAGTTCTCGACAATAAAAGGTTGTTACAGGCCCTGTTTTGATGATCAACAACTTTGCAGCAGGGCATTTGGGATTGTAGGCTTTGTAGACCGTTGACGTGCAAACTACATAACACACTATAGGAAAGGGAAAACCCCCAAAACCATCAAAGGGCCCGCTTCGAACTATAAAACATGCAGATTGTATTTAAAAGTCATTGCTTACAGTCAGACACATTGTTGTTGTATACTGTAGTTGTGGAGGAAACTTCTGTGTAGCAATGCAGTGGGAGTCACCGAATCATGAAGGAGACACGAGGAGGGCTGGAGCTTTGATGGCAAACACTGGTGGTTTATTTGGAGTTTCGGCCGGAGAGTTGACAAGACAGGTGGTGCCAAACCAAGTCTGAAGAACTCTTTCCCTGATTCTAACTAGAGCTCTCGTCCATAGGAAAGAATGTGCGCCAGGGAACCTACGTCCCTGAACAGTAAACTACCTCATGGCGGCTTGTGCTCGGTCATAGACTGGCAACAACAATGCGCCCAAGCTGCTCC
The DNA here is from genome assembly GCA_943591055.1 of Gobionotothen gibberifrons. Classification (NCBI taxonomy): domain Eukaryota; kingdom Metazoa; phylum Chordata; class Actinopteri; order Perciformes; family Nototheniidae; genus Gobionotothen; species Gobionotothen gibberifrons. Next base: position 1,847,454 of record CALSBZ010006684.1, read on the forward strand.
TCCTTAAGAGAGATAGCAGCAATACTCAAGGCCGTAGACCAATGCCGTGGGAAAGGAGACAGTGAGAGGAGAACATGATGAACTGGGTCGAAGGTTGAATACCTAAGCAAATTATTTCCCTAACAGTAGTATTATACAATGATTGTTATCTTTTCCCTAAATGCAAATGCAATTGTTTTAAATCATATTTAAACATGTAAGTAACTTTATCTGTCGGAATAAAATCGTGTTAGCCCAGGTTCCACGACTCATACACTTTCATTGGCATAGAGAAGATAGTCGAAAAGAATAATCCCATTTAAAATGTAAATAAATGCATTTTGAATGAATGATCTTTCCCTGGGAAGGACCCATCACCCAATGTATACAGTAAGTCGTGGTTTTATAAGTTGATGTTGGTCATATGAAGCGATGACCATACATGTACAGTTCATTAAGTGTATGGGCATTGTTATTATCTTTCTTTAGATATCTATTTGCTATTTGGGTTTCCATGTTGTTTCCAGCAAGACAAATGTGTTTCACTATAGACAAGCTATTACGAGCAGTGCTTCGGTGTAAGACCCCCGCAGATATTTAGCTCATGGCCTCTGAAACAATGGCCCTATTTTTATTTATTTTTTCCATCTGCAGGGCACCATCCATTGCCGGGGCTTCTCGGCTGTCAACAGACAATGCCTGCCTGACACGAGAGCTCCCTGTAAAAGATGTTGCCATCCCTCTATCTCTGTGCAATACAGGCACACACATAACAGTGTGAGGACAGACACACACATGGGTGCATGAACGCACACATCCGCACACATGTAATCTGACCCCGAATCAAACCCCATCCTTTCGTTTTTTAGACAGTAATGGGAAAAGGAGTGATATTTGAGGCCGTGATGGTAAAATAATCCCTATTTCAGGCGGTTTTAGAGTCCCCCCCCCCCACACTCACAAACTCCACACCATTCTGATAGGTACGGAGATTTCAATCACTTTATAGCTGCCACCGTAGCTTTAGTAAATTGTTGACAGCCAAATCCATGTCGATCTGTTGAGTGATTGCATGCTGTGAAAGGTCTAATCTCATTTTCCCTTCAGCTCCCTGTAAATGAACACACATTAAGTTTCGGCCTTCAGTGTTTTCCCCTCTATACACTGCAATGTTGCATCATACAGCATTGTATACATTTCCGATCATCATTAAGGCCTCCAAAGTGTTCAGAGCTTGAATGACGTACTGTATATGACGTGATTATTAAAGAGACAGTTTTGAAAAGTGTCCTTTCTTTGAACTGATGCTTTTAAGATTGGCCTTAAAATATGAACTGATTATGATTACATCATGTTCACAAAGGCTTAACAAAGATGTAGGTTGTCAGCGTTCATGGATCTCTCTGAGGTCACACTCATAAAGAGGGTCATGGAAGTGCCTCTGGCAAATGCCTGCACACTTAAAGGTGGGGTAGGTCATTTTGGAGAAACCAGCTCGAGTGCACAATCATTTGAAAATACACAGCCGGAAAAAATCTGCCACTTCCTTACAGAGCCCCTCCTCCAACACACACGAACGCGCACATGGCCAATGAGGGCACGAGATAAGTTTGTGCACAGATGGAAGGCTGACAGGCAGGTAGGCCATCCAGTTATTTTAGCCGGGCCGGCTCAGATGATTGGTCGTGCTTTTTACAGTACTACAGTATGGCATCCACAGATGCGGTTTCTCAAACGCACATACCCTACCTTTAAAGGTGGGGTATGTAATTTATTTCAGAAACACTTTTTGTTATATTCCATGGAATGCTCTTAACATCCCGATAGCAATGAATTGATTAAATGCTTTTCCAAAAAATCCATAAAAAAATGCATCTGTGGAAGCCGTAGTACTGTAAAAAACACGAACAATCATCTGAGCCGGCCCGGGTCAGATAACTGGATGGCCTACCTGCCTGTCAGTCTTCCATCTGTGCACAAACTTATCTCGTGCCCTCATTGGTCATGTTCGCTTTTGTGTGTGTTGGAGGAGGGGCTCTGTAAGGAAGTGGCACATTTTTTCCGGTTGTGTATTTTCAAATTCTAGCGCATTCGAGCTGATTTCTCCAAAATTACCTACCCCATCTTTAATGCTTTTCATGCATTTATAGTCCCTAAAAGGCATGACTCATGAATGGAAATGTCTGCACAATTACAACTTAAAAAGGGCTATTTCATTCAGAAACCAAAGACTCCAAAGGAGCTTGAATAAATAGCTGTATAACATGGTTAATTATCTGCCTCAAACTGCCTCCTGTTTGTTGTACCTGTGAATTCAATTAGAACAAATGCAACTTAAGCAAAAAAAAAACTGGAGACATTTAAAATCTGAATCTATATTTGAACATATTTTAATAAATAATTTGCAGGAATGAACATGACTGAGATCCTTGAGTAACTGTGCCCAAATAACTGCCCATTCAGCTATATCTTAATATCCTAAGGAGGTCCACGATGTGACTATTTGTTCTGGTTCATGTACTCAAATTCACTAAATCTATTGAATTGGTATTCATCAGTTGATCCAATGTATACCACTGTATGATTTGCTCAAAGTTAAATGGAAGTGTCGACCGTACACATAACGGAATATTACTGTCATGTTGTTATCATGTCGAATCAGAGTTTCCTGAGCATTGCTTTTGCAACATGACAAACCGTCTTCAACACACTGCAATTATTTGTCATCTGCTGTTCATTAGAGCTCCACTGGGGCATAACACATCCATTATGTTTTAAACATGGTTTGTTTTCTTACATAGCAGAATATTTCATACTAAGCAAATGACAGACGGCTCAATTTGTTTTAAAGGGCCCATGTCATGCTTTTCTGGTTATTACCCGTCCCCTTGTGTGTAATGAAGGTGTTTCTGCATGTAAACGGTCTGTAGAGTCCCAAACCCTCAAAGTACACCCTGTAGCGAGTAAAACTCTAACACAGAAAAGACCTGTCTATGCTGCCCCAGAACGCCTCGATGGACATTTCTCTTTTTCCATTGTTTTCTTCTTGGGTATGGTGACGTATTTCGGGTATAGTGACGTTACGTCAAAATTGACCAATCTGCGGAGCCGTTACGTTTGGACCAATCCGCGGACTTCCTCACAGATACACACTCGGCGGGACACTGTGAGCTGGCTTACTGGTGTGGGGTCGGCGAGACAGCGAGACACAGCGGAACTCAGCCTGAGCACACACACAAACTCCCAGCCAGGCTGCGAGTGTGTGTGTGCTTGGGGCTGGGTTTAGCTGGGTCACGCTGTGTCTCGCTGTCTCGCAGACGGCCACTGGGCTCACAGGGAGGGGGGGGCAGGAGCTCCAACAAGCCGTTTAGGACAGAGAGTGAATACACATACTATACAGAGATGCTGTATGAGAAACCAATGTGAGTTTAGAAAATTGCACAATATTAATGTATTCTAGTATACCTCAACAATGGAATTATGATCAGTAGAAATGGCCATGACATGGGACCATTAACCCTCTGAAAGCTTGCACAAAGCAAATGTTTTGACTCACTTTGAACAAAGAGGCAATTTAGAACGAGAACATTCCTACTCTGTCATTTCATATCTGAATGCTAACGTCATTGAACTGCTGTAATGTCTATGATACAAGCTTTTAATGTTGCTACCTACAGTACCTACATTTCCGTGAAACCCTTGACAACAGCAAATACACAGAGATTTTGCAAAGATCTCACATTTTGCTTGAGATTTCTGCAGTGAGTTCTGATAGCATGTAAGAAATAACCTTTACTTTACTTATTGTTTGGTTGCTTTCTGCTGCTGCAGTGTTACGTATGTAGCACTTTCAGAAAAATACAACCTTCATCTTGTGCCACTTAATCATAGCTTCTGTAAAGGCTTACAAAATACTGACTGTGATCACAACGGAAGATCACCAAGCAGCTCTAACTTAGGGTTAAAACTCACCCATTACTATATGAGTAATAGTGACTAAAAAAAGAAAACGGAGGAGTACTTCAAGATTCTCTATATTGTGTATATATATCTTGATATCCCACTTTTGAGGGTTTTGTTTTGTTGTTATTGAACTGTTAATTGTTTGAGGGGATTTGAACCCTGGGCAGGTTTAATGCCTGTCACCATATTGTCCTTCTTCAGCCTTTTGATGTGGTTATGGTTGTGAAGACAAAGATTTGACTGTTGTTTTATCCCTTTTAAATTATCATTTGAATTCCTTACACTGCTCGTTTCAATATAATAAGATTAAATAAAATGTGTAAGCTCAGCCCTGTCTATATTGGATTGATTTTTTCTTTCCATAATTATAATCATGTTCAATCATTGCATTCTTCAGCCCAAACAAAAGTGACTCTGAAAACTAAGATTGAATTAAAAATAACTTTAGGCAATTTATCAGCTTTCATGCAGCTCCATCTTGAGCCAAATCTGATATTGTTTTGAGAATACTCGACCCCGTAAGGTGCTGTGTTGGGCATTTCACTTTATTGGTGATTAGTGCAATGTGCCCATTTAATATTGTACAATTGAATTAGGGTTTACTTATCTGGATTTCACCTTCATTTTTATTCTGGGAGGAATTATTTTAAGTCTCTGAGTATTTTACTCTGACCTCGCTCTACCAGCTGCTATCTGAGTTTAGCACCAAACCACATGGTGTTTGGCTTATTAATCAAACTGAATCAAATGAAAACAAAAACCACAGTTCTGTCTTGTTTGATTTACAACAATACCGATTCCAGCACAGACGACCCACTGTGAGCCAAAGTCTGTCAGGAACGCAGTCAAACAGTGCTGCATCTGTCAACATTTGCCAGAAATGTTTACAAAACAAACCAGTCAAATGTGCTCAACTGAGACGGAGAGTTTGTTCTTTAATCACCCTTAAGGTTTTTGTGTTTATAAGTCTGGGTTAACAGAAGTGTCACGATTGAATACATTAAAAAAATGAATGGCTTTAAAGGGGACCTATTATGCAAAACCCACGTGTTCCTGTATTTTATACATAACCATGTGTCCCCTCTGTGTAAAGAGATTCTGAAAGTTTCAGGAACAAATATTCTCTCACTTTTTGTCCTGATCCATTTCTATAAAAACCTGTCTGAAAATGAGCTGATCAGATTTCGGCCACTTTATGATGTCATAACGATTTATTGGCTTGAGTAACCATTAGCCAATCACCAACCAAGGTAACCCCCCCCCACCTTATCACCTGAATCTCCTCCTAGAGCACCATTGAGTTCTTTGTAACCAAATCTCTCTCAGAGGGGCGTGGGGAGGGGCTCCTTATTTTCATCTAAAGTAACAGACAGAGAATCAGCACTTTTGAAACAGGGCTGAAACAGAGGGGATTATGGGTAATGCTGCAATGATCTGTTTGGTGTTTGGAGCCAAACACTTCAGAGACATGTTCTGTATATATCTGAGACCTATAATATATTGATGAGAAACAGTATAATAGGGGACCTTTTAATGTAGATTTTCCTCCATCATAATTTTGGTGCTTTTTTGATCTCCAAATAACTTTTATTTTTTTTATCAATTGGTCAGGATGCTAAGTGATCTCTGGGCTTGAAACGTATCTTCTTGATGGGCTGATATATGAAAGGGTGTCCAAAAACTGTTGAGAATTACTTCATTGTATATGCCAATACATATGTTAAAAATCATAACACCATGTAGAGGATAATGTTTCGCATTTTCATCCAATTTAGCTATTGAGCTGTCAATGTATTTAAAGGGGCCCTATATTAGGCTAAATGTCAGTTTCACGATTGTATTGTGTACCTCTTCTGTATTTTTGAAAATTATGTAACTTTTTATTTTATTTTATTTTGTATCTTTCTTTAGCATATTGTTTATTATATTATAACTTAGTACTTTTTTTTTAAGCATATTGTTTATTATATTATAACGTAGTACTTTTTTTTAACGCATTTAAGATATGCAACACTAAGCTGTCTGTGGCTCTTTCCTGCTGTAACGCTGCAAATTTCCCCTCTGTGGGACTAATAAAGGTATTCTGATTCTGATTCTGATTCTCTACTGTGACATGTTAAGCCCATATTAAAATAATCGTTTCAACATATTGACACAAGCTAACACATTGACCAACTGAGAATAGTAAAGATACTAATACAATACATTGAAAACTTGGGGAAGTCATACAAACAACTTTCAGAGGAATTGTGAAAAGTTCCCTTTCCTATCAGACTCAATCATATTGACTTGCTTGTATCATAAAATACAAAAGTTAAAAGGACACGGATCAAATCTGTTATCATAGGTGTCATTCTTTTTGCCAAGCTTTTTTCAGGTTGGAGGATAGAGCAATGATACAACAGCAATTTCACAGGAGCACGGAGATAGGAGTTTCCACAGCGCAAACAGGCAATAGCAAATACAACCATTTAACCTCTTCAACCAGTCTACCCTGTAGAGGCAAATGGCAAACATATAAATGTTCACACACACAGCCAGGCAAGCAAACATTGGAGAGGTTGCACACAGCAGAATGCATTCACTCTGTCTACTACATTAGGTCAACTGAATCTCATTATTTTCATGCCATTTCTGAGGCAATTATTTTGTGGTGAAATGCTAGATCTCTATTGGTCGGCTCTATTTGTTCCAGGGTTATGGCCATTTCTGAATGTGTGGATCCAAGCAGCATGATGTTCCCCTTGTGGTCTGTGTTTTTTTGTGTGTGTTTGTGAGTGTTTAGAATTTAGGGAAGGCATTGGGATCCTTATTAGCCGAAAAGCCAGTGCTGAAATCGCTGATGGGAGTAAAGATGTAGGGGTCAAACGTCAAAGAGGACTCTGCTTTTCTTTCAAGTGGTAATTAGAGAGAGATGAACTAAACCAGACTGAGCGGAGCCAGAAACAATATTGGGAGCTTCACGCTGACCCCTGCCTCTTCCCCAAGCTTCTTATGTAAGCATTTATCTTCAGAGAACCAATTTCAGAAGTGGAAATGTGGCCTTGTAGTGCTGTCAAGCAGGGATGAGACACAGCAAAACAACTTCATTCTGGACTTTAAATGATGGCTGTTAAATGATTCCTATCTCTCATCATTACATTACATTGCATTTAGCTGACGCTTTTATCCAAAGCGACTTACAGTAAGTGCATTCGACCAGGAAGATACAACCTTGAAGAAAACAGAATCATTGAAGTACATCAGGTTTCATAGAGCCAAACATTTCAAGTGCTACTCAACTGGCTAAAATCTCACAAAAGCCCAGTTTCCGCTACAATAACTACAGAATAATTATACAGAGCAGAATAAGTGAAACAGAGAAGTCTATATACAAGAATATAACTTACAGTGATTGCTGAGTCAATAGGTAGTGTCCTCACCAGGTCAAGATGCACTCTTACTGGGATGTGGTTTCAGCTTGATCAGAATGAATAGTTGTAATGTCTTATGTCCTCATGTGCATTATCAGAGTCTCCGTCTCACACATGAAGCAACAATAATGCTCTTTTGTGTCTCTTCAAGGGTCTCTGACTGATTTAAAATATGGCTGGGACTTCAAATATAAAATCAAGTTTACAGTAGCAAAAAAAGGGATATGGTGGCCGCAGATTAGCAGTTATAATGTGAGGGGGTAGAAAAACAAAATATAACAAACACAGAGAGAAGAGATGAGAAATATTCACTGTGTGTGTAATTGGGACACATATTTTATTCACAGCAGTGAAACATAAAGAGAAGAAGAAGTAGGAACCAAAAGTAGTAATGTGAGTATGGAGTCAGAGACGAGAGGAACAGCGAGTAGTTGTCTCTTGTGTTTAATTTCCTTTACGTCTCTATAGTTCAGTCTGTGTTACGTCACTTTAAGTACTTTCTGGGTTGTATTGATGTCAAAGTAATATTAGGTGAGTCTTTCTGCAGCAACATTACAAATTCATGCATATATCATTGCATTTGGATGAAAACATGGGCCATAAAAGTGTCTCAACCCCCAGAGAAACGTACAATCAATCAAATCCCGTTTCTGAAAATCTGACAGCTCAAGTCCTAGCCAATCAAACCGCGTCTAAGCTGGGAGAGATATCCCGCCGTTCATTTCTATATTTTCAAAAACAGATGTAATTAGCATAGCTTGCTAGCTATGTATGTAAACTGCTAGCTTTGTTAACACTACGTAAACGGGGCGGGACATTCATGTGATTGGTTGTTGGTTGCGGGGCTCGAATAAAACCCCCAAGCTTCAGACACGCCCAGCTCCAAGCTTTTTTTGAAGCTGTAGTGTAAGCCGCGATGTTCAAAGCGTGGGGAAAAAGTAGCGGCTTATAGTCCGGAAAGTACGGTAATGTGAGTATGGAGAACAGCGAGTAGTTGTCTCTTGTGTTTAATTTCCTTTACGTCTCTA
>CALSBZ010006684.1:1862339-1886696 GCA_943591055.1 Gobionotothen gibberifrons
AAAAACATGTGTTCCTTTAAACTGAGGATGGGCTGGGAAAATATGAATTCACATGTTCCATATTTCCAACCATTTAATGCACATATTGACAATTTTAGACCTAAGTAGGTTTTAATGAATCATTCATCTTAGAGTGAACAAACAAAGGGAATCAGTTAACACAAATGCCCAGCTGATTGCATTTCCTGCATCATTTAATCACTTCAAAGCAATTATTTTCACTTTCATAGTGTCAGGGTAAACTGGCAAATCAGTCCAATCATCACACACTGTGGTCGTGTTTGGTAAGAGATGGCGAGAAAACACTGTAAGAGGAAATGTGTGTAACAGTTGACCTTGCTAGATAATTTCCAGGATGTCATCTTAATGTAAATTAACAGCTAAGTGGTGCTATTTTCAACAGTAACATGTCTTTAGTATTAAGTCATTTCCATGAAGCTGCTTCTATTGATTTAACATTATATCTGGATCTGAATCACACACTGATTGAATAACAGACGGCTAATATTGATTTAATGATGGCTGGAACTCCAAACTCTCTACCCAATCAAAAACAAGACAGAGCAAAAACAAGGGAGATACATATTTACCATAACTTACAACATTGACACATGCATGGCGTAACAAACAGTACTGTATACAACATGTGGTAAGGTTAACTGATATGTTTGAAGAGACCGTTTTATGGTCGTTTTCAGGTTCATATTTGATTGATTGATCATATCTGATTGGTGAGCTGGCCGGCTCTGTTGTGGTTGGTCCACCACTTATGCTTAGGGGCGGGACATCTCTATCTCAAACAATGTGCTGGAGCGCTAGCCAATATAAATGCAAGCATTATATAGTGATGTCATCATGTTACAGAAGTAAATAAAGGAGTCCAATGGTGGCGTCTAAGAGATCGAGTGGGAGAGAAACTCATTCTGGCGTTGATTTGGGATTTTAGCCTTTGCAGACCATTTACATGCACACAAACCTATATAACACACTACAGGAAAAGGGAAAGCCACAGGAATCCTAATAGGTCCTCTGTAAGGGGAAGGCTATAGACGTGCTTGATGAATTTGCAACGTGGCAGTGGCTGGCAAATAATAGTTTTATAGATTTATGGACCTGGGCATTTTTATGGACCTTTGTTTTATGTGAATGGTTTTGTAGAGAGAACTGATGATGGTCATCATCTATGAGCTCAATTTCTGCAAGTTTCTCTTTTCACTTCAGGCGGTCAAAAGGGTAAAATTAGTCTCAGCATAATAAATGGAAAGGCATGGCTAAGTTACAGACCAAAGTAACTGCAATGTTCAGAGTGCGGTCAGCAAGGTCTTCGAATAGCACATTTCTTACGATGGACGAAAAAGCAAATGTATGACAAATAAAGGCCACAGAGGGAATATAAAACACGATCCTAATTTGTAACATGGAAGGAAATACAGGTAAAATGGAGTGAGTACATCACCCCAAACAACACAGAAATGGTTGATGAAGTCAATGGGTGTTTTTCCTATGGAGACACAAGAGACAAACCACGCTTTTTGAAGAATGCAGTGAGGTCATAGCAGAGACAAGACAGAAATGATTACGGTTGTGTGTGTGTGCAGAGGCTGTGAAATGTGTGGGCGCATAAATCAGGTTACGGAAATAGAATAGTTTGCTCCTGTGTAATCGGAAAGCATGCAGTTAGTGGAGGCAAAGATGGGGACCGATAGAAATAAGTTTCTCCTTCCTTCATCTTCCGCTAAAAGCAAACCGGAAAACAAATCATGAGTACACTGCGGCTTCCTGAGTCAATTGGGCCACATCCCTCACTGATATGAGATGTTCTCTCATGCATTACAGAGCACCAGCAAAACCAGTGTGCACTAAGTCAAGCAGCATGCATTGCTTTGTCTTGGCTTACCTGCAAAGGTTAAGAGCCTATGGCATTTGTATGAGAGTAGTCTATTGAAACACACATAATACTATATATTATGTTTGCAGTATATTATTAAAAGGGTACAATTATGATCATGACACGCATGGTGACGTAGAAAACAAACATCCTATAATCAAAAGATAATAACAGCCCATGTGTCCATTGACAGCTATAAGTATTAAAAGCATCTTTGACCTTGAACAAGATACTAAAATCCAACAGACTCAATTATTGTAAATCAAACCTGATAAGAACATGCCAAATGTCAAATGAACATAATCAAAAAAGTTGGGACAAGAAGAGCTTATCAACAAATCTCAGTGGGAAAGAAAAGCTCTTCTGGAGCTCACTGAACTGAGCCATGAAGTGTTTGGTACCCACGACACGCTATAAGACATGCTATAAGATCAGTTTTGAAGTTGTTGTTATATGTGGGAAACGGTTTAAAAACATAATTCATAAAAATACACTAAGAAAGTAAAAACAATATTCACAAGTGTTAAAAAATATATGTAAAGCATGTATTTTTGCATTTATTATTTCATGTGCATTGTATTTACAGTACCGTACTTTCCGGACTATAAGCCGCTACTTTTTCCCCACGCTTTGAACATCGCGGCTTACACTACAGCTTCAAAAAAAGCTTGGAGCTGGGCGTGTCTGAAGCTTGGGGATTTTATTCGAGCCCCGCAACCAACAACCAATCACATGAATGTCCCGCCCCCGTTTACGTAGTGTTAACAAAGCATTACATGTAGTATGTAAACTGGATATAAAATCCCCAAACAGGCGAAAGCCTACCAGTTTCACCCACTGTCTCTGCCACTTCCCCCCATGCCTGGTTCCTCCGGTTGTATCCCGGTAAGTTAATAGGGACTGGTCATACAAAATTTTCAGAAACGGGATTTGATTGGCTGGCGCTGGCTTCTCCGGCGAGCTGGAGACGCTGGAGAAGCTCAGCCACGCTACCTACAATTGGTGACCGACCAGTGGGTGCAGCTTATATACAGGTGCGCTTAATAGTCCGGAATTTACGGTAATTATTTTTTATTTTTCATTTAATGTTTTTTACCTTACAACCTTACTACTACATAAGCTGTACTGCAACAACACAAACTAAAGTAAAGAAGAACTCAAAAGAAAACAAAGTTGTGGTCATTGTACGAGTGAAACCCAGTTAAAAACTCCTATGGACTGCCATCCCTTTCAAGCGGGGAAACTGCAAATATACCCAAGGGCTTGACAATAATATTCTTTCCATTCTATTTGTATTTTAGCTAGTAGGGTTATTCATAACTGTGCATCAGATTCTCCCCCATGACTCTCTAACTCTGCGTTTCTTAGTGAACTGAATCTACACTCACTCTGCTTCACTGTAAGCCATTTCTCGTCACTTAAAAGGTTCAATATTTGATGCACAATCAGCTCTAAACCATTACCGGCAACCTTGAGTGAAGCTCAATATTGTAATCTTTTGATAGCGTAGTGCGCCCACATTCCTGCACTTATTCTCGCAATCATTTTTAAAAGAAGAATCTTGCAGCAAGACTAAACCTTTACAAGAGGAAGTTGCTGCACACATTTTGGAAGCACATCTCAAAGCTGCAAATCAAAGAATTTGACATCTTTACTTGAATGAGTAAATGTATTTGAATGTACCCTGCAACATTTGTGATCTTGTGACACAAAAACTAAAAGGCATTTCTTACCATATTGCTCATTAATTTAGAACACGACGATGTCCTACTTTGTTCAAAAGTCTTGAAGAAGTAATTAGATAGCAATATAAAAGCCATTTCATATTTAGGATTAATGACTTTTGAATGTCCATTACGGGGACCATTACAACTATGAGCAAAGGGAGTTAATTCCCAGCAACATCTTAATATCACTTCCAATAATCTATTTGCATTTCTTGTCCCGCTGCGTGCCAATGAGTGTGCTGACATCCAACCAAATAACACTTGCAGTTATGCTTCGGTTAGTCTAAGCTATTCAAATAGACCACTATATATCTATTTAAACAATGGCATCACAATCATCCCACAGCAAAACCAACAGCAAACATAATGTTTAAAGATGGACATTGCAGGACAATCATTCGTTTTGATCGAATTACATGTTATTCAGCTTTTCCATAATAATATTCAGCATGACTTAATTGCTTGTTTTTATGCTAAATGTAAGCCCTAAACACTTTGACTTTCTGCAATACAATTATAACCCTTATTTTGTCTTGTATACGCCAGTAAAGTGTAGATTGCTGCTTGAATCTAAGCATGTGTGTCTGATCTTCAAGTGTTATACTGCCACCACTGTGCAGCCATACAACACATCTCAAGTGTTTACTAGAAGTCTGTATCCTTGTTTGTGTGATATATGTTACATGTTGTGTGTGTCTGTGTGTTCAATATGTACAGTTGTAGTGAATTATTCCAGACAATTCTAGAAATGCACTTATGTTCCACAAAGCGGCACCCTGTAAATCATTTTACATGATAGAAATACGGCCCTTGCATCCTTTGGAAAGCTGACCTTGGATTCTTGTTTTGCTCTTAGCGGCAAGGATTAGAGGAAATCTTCCACCAACACACATTTAGCTCAGAGATATATGGGCCTATTTTGCCTCGGCTTTATTTAAAAAATGCAAAACAAGGCTACTTTTTAACTGCAATCTTTGGCATTGACAGTTAGGGGAAACACTGTGCAGGGGGCTGATTATTTTCTTCTTATCAATATCTGTTCATGTTAAAAAGTAGATATAGCTGAAAGGCAAAACAATGATTGACATTCAGTTCTGTGAGAAGAAAGACTTTCCAAAAGTTAAGAGGTGTTTTCACACCGCAGTACCTTTCCCACAAAGGTTCATGAGAACTCTTTAGTATTTTGAAATACTGTGATCTTTATCACAGTAGAAAACACCTTGAGGTGGGATGTGAAATTGATTAATTGGAATTCAAGACACATGTTCACACCGTGCTCTTCCTCAAGCCCAAACAGAGCATTTCAAGGAATATCACACTACCTTGGTAGACCATTAGTGGACTCCATGATTAAGCTTTGGGATGTATAATAATCACTGAGTCGCTCTTTACTCTGAGCATGAATATGGGAATGCTTTGATTAGCTTTTCACACATTGGTGAGTGGGTTGGACAGCATATCTTAATGTGCTAGAAGTTATCTAAATATATCGAATTGGTAAGGTTTACAGGGACACACCTGGAATGCATTGTATAGAAGTGTTGGTGACCAGCTTTCAACAGTTGACATATTGCTGAGTTTTAACACCACTGATCATGGTCCCGTGTCATGGCCATTTCTACTGATCATATTTCCATTGTTGAGGTTTACTAGAATAGATTTATATTGTGCAATTTTCCAAACTCACATTGGTTTCTCATACAGCATCTCTGTATAGTATGTGTATTCACTCTCTGTCCTAAACGGCTTGTTGGAGCTCCTGTGAGCCCAGTGTGCTCTGATTGGTCGGGACGTTGCTGCTGTGAGGAGCGGACAGGTTTCCGGGTCGGAGATACAGCGAGAACAAGTGAAACTCATCCTGAGCACACACATATACTCACAGCCGAAGTAAAAACAATAAGTGTGGCTTGATATTGAGTAAGAAAAAGGTTTATAACGCTGTGAGAATGGGTCTGCGGAGAGCATTTCTCCGCCATCCCAACTCGTCTATTACCAGCGTTCAGGGAGCTCTATGCAAGTCAATGGGACTCCCTGTTAGTTAGCCAAGGGATCCTGGTGTGTGAGGTGCTCCGCGGATTGGTCCATTTGGGCCAATCCCGTCATTTGTCGTTGATTTGGGTGTTCACACGTCACAGAACCCAGGAAGCAAACAATGGAAAATGAGAAATCTCCAACGAGGCGTTCTGGGGCAGCATAGACAGGTCTTTTCTGTGTTAGGGTTTTTGACTCTGCAAAACCTTCATAACACACAAGGGGACGGGTAATAACTGGAAAAGCATGACATGGGCCCTTTAAGACCACCGATCATTTAAGTCTGTTTCCTGCTGTAGCTTACAAGATGTTACTATACTTTCATTAACGCTAGCAGAAAGGACAGTAAAAGCCCTTGATAACAGACGGTATGCATCCAAGGAAAGCCTGCATTGTGTTGAAGCTCCTCAGCTAGGATACTGCAGTAAATAATGGCAGTCTCGCACATGTAATGCTAAGGCGAGATCATGAATGAAAGGTTTTAATTTGTTACAGAGGTTAGAGTTGAACTTTTCTTTCCTGTGTTGACGCGGTGCCTTTGGTAACATGGTCGTGTTTTGACAATCCCTTGATATAACCCCAACACTGGAGGGCAGTACTTTATTAAAAAAAGAGAAAGAAATCCTCCGTATGTCAAGGCAACTGAATAACCATTGGACACAGTGATGATGAGTGGGAGGAAAAACTGACATGTGTGAAAATAAAATGAAACATGAGGGATGTTTTTCTCTTGAAATTGATAATATATAAACAGTCAAAAACTCTGTGACATGTATAAGCCTAACTGACATCCACTGGGAAGTTTGTACCTCGAAACAGTGACACTTACTTGCAAAACAACGAGTCTTGTGAAGCTGCTTCTAGTGTGTTTCAATGGCAAAAGCCAGAACACCATAATAATGTAGTGTTAGTGAACAAAAGCTACACGCCTCATCTTAACACTCAAAAAATGTACTGTATGTTAAAAATGTTAACCTTCTTATTCCTTTCAAGTGCATTGGAGACACTACTGTACATGTTCTCCCAGTATTCTGCGAGCATATAGATGCTGAACTGTGTTTGTCCTCAGTCTATTTTTTTGTTGCTCTGATTCTGAGATGCCTTCAAAGAGGTTTTGGCTTTCTAAATCTGAAAAATAAACCTTATTGTGCATTAACAAAGACGTCAACCCATTGCTAGGAGCGAAACAAAAAAGTGGATAAGATGAACAGGGGCTGATGTTGAATATTTTTTTGTTATCAAACTCCACAGGAAATGCAGAATTTGACACACTATCAAGAACAATAGTCTAAAAATATAACACAACCTAAAAAAAAGTACACTGGCATGCAAAGTAGATAACCCTTTATTTCAATAGTGATGAATGTTTGGTGGTGGCATTTTCCTTTAATTTACATTTTAACTAATGTACATTCATTATCAGATGGACAGTTCTGATTCCTCTTTATTATTCCTTCAAAGTGTTAAAAGTGTACTGTGCAATAAATTAGTTCTAATAAAATGCGTCATACGAGCTTTGAATGTCAGTCCGGGCAGGTGGCGTGTGAGTTGGTGTTCGGATCAGGGGGTCACAGGTTCAAACCCCACTGCAGTCAGCATGTCGTTGTGTCCCTGGGCAAGACACTTCACCCCAAATTGCTCCTGTGGGGATTGTCCACGGTGTTGAGTATGTAAGTCGCTTTGGATAAAAGCGTCTAACAAATAACTTGTAATGTAAAAATGTAATGACTATCTTGTAAGGCATTTTGTTCTGAAAGCCCAGACAGAGCTTACATACACTCTTCGACAATACCAATGAATATTCCTGTAGCTTTATCTGATTTTAAAATGTTAGTGTGAAGATATCCTTTGGTGAAATCAGACTATAATTATCTAGAGTTTGACAACTTGTATTGAAATCGAAAGGGGTCCAACCGGAGAGAAACTTTCTCTAATTGGACAAAGAACGACGCACTGCCCTAAAGCACGAGAAAGCAATTACGGTGCTGGAAATAAACAGGCGGCTTCAGTCAACCGCTCTTTGAGAAGAAATTCATGAATTCCAGATCATTCAAAAACAGTCAGGGCGTCTAACGATGTGTACAGATGAATCGTGGTGCATTTGAAAATTGACAGGACATCATGTTTGAAATGCAGCTACTGTGATGAAAACAAGAGGCTGGAGATAAGTTTACCAGCTCAGCCTGAAGATGGAGTGATCTGTTCGCTTTTATTCAATAATCTGATACACATGTCTCATAAAGTAAAGGGAAGTCAGCCTTAAACAGGGAAATAAAACACAACAGCATCGTGACTCACAGCCATTAACCAAATGATTTCAATGGAGGTTTTACTTTACATTCCTGCCCTGTCTTGTCGACATGGACGCAGTTTCACGCTGCGGAGAGTGTGGAGAGTGTTCATGATTCAAAGGTCAAGTCGTGGGGGTTTTGTATGCAAGGCTGAGTGCAAGCCATCGAACAAGAACGTTTCTCATTAGAGCTCTCTGAGAGGTGTCTTCATTGTTCTTATGCAAACGAGGAATCATTTTCTGATGCTGTACATGGCAGTTATTCTGTGAAGTAGAATATATATTCTCCCATCATAATGCACAGTACACCTGCTTTAGAGATGTGTTATCCTGATGTAGATAAAGAGAGCTGATTGAGCTTCGGCTTCTTTACACTGTTATTGAATATTGTGGGATTAAAATTGGTCTTTTATTAATTAATTCATTAATTACATGTACATAGTTGCATGAACTTGCTTGTTTGAGTGTTTCTGTGCAGAAATTAAGAGGATTACAGCCATTTTGAGTGGAGAAGAGTGAGTTTCTGGTGCTCCAAGATGTTTGTAGTGATTTCACCACCAAATTGAAATTGGCCCTGATAATTCAAATCCAATTACAACTTCCAAATGATTATGGGAATTGTAGTGCAGAATAGTTGTTGAGATATGCCCAGGACCTCCTATGCAGCGTCCACATGGCGGCATGCATTGAAGCTTGCCGGTGGGCGTGTCTGAAACTCAACCAACAACCAATCACATGAATCTCCGCCCCGGACACACAAGCACGCGGTTTGATTGGCTAGAGCTTGTACTGGCATATGATTTGATTGGCGGACGCTTCCGTTGAAGCTTCAAAAGTTGAACATTGCTCAACTTTTGAAGATAGCAACACGAGCAAAGCGACGCGATGGAACCACAATGCAGTTCGGGCCGTTAGCCTCAAACAGTGATAAGTGAGTGAGTTGATGAAGTGGTTTTATGTGATTATTTTCCCAAATAATTTCATTAATTATTCTATTTAAAGGTAGGGTATGTAAGTTTGAGAAACCGGCTCGAGATCACTAGAATTTGAAAATGCACGACCGAAGAAAATCCGCCACTTCCTTACAGAGCCCCTCCTCCAACACACACGAACGCGCACATGACCAATGCGGGCACGAGATAAGTTTGTGCACAGATGGAAGGCTGACAGGCATTTTTTTATGGATTTTTTGTCAAAGCACTCAAGATATTCATTGCCATCGGGATGTTAAGAGCATTCCATGGAAAATAACAACAAGTGTATCTCGAGCCGGTTTCTCAAACTTACCTACCTAATTGTTTGTATTGGAGGCAAGTGACATTGAACAATTATGTCCCTTTGAGGAACGTCTAAGTCTGTTGGGGAATAATTCTTATTTCTTAGGAACTAACTGTAATAATGACAATTGGCTGAAAACAGATGAGTGAAACACACAGACAGAAGGATAACAAAGGTTATAATGTTTGGACTATTTTTACCTGGAAAAACACTGAAATGTTCCCGTTGACCGTGAATTACCATGGTAATCCTGAGGTTGCATCTTGTGTTCATCAATACACAAGATGCACCAATGAAACGCTACTTATATAATAAGTCATATAATGAAAGAAAAACACAGTATATATCCCTGTTGACGTGATAAGAAAATCAAAATATGCAGCTTTACCTAGAATACATTAATTATGGCGATATCAGAACCAGGTTTTGCCAAAAACACAACTTTTCTACCCTATTTGTTTGCATTTTTTCTGGCGGAATCAATAACTCTATCAATGCAAATAAACATTGTTGTTAAAACACCTGCATAATATTTGGTTACTTAAAGTTAATCTAATTTTGACAAACACAAAACGGTCAGGAGACGTTTAAGTTCACACTCAATCGTCCACAGATTGAGACACCTTATTCAAAATGCTCTATTCAGTCGGAGACATGTTAAGCATAGCCGTTTTCCCTGTTGGCACCTTATGGAGGCACTGAAAATACAATAAAAAAAAAGCCCCTCCACCTCGCCTCGATGTCTCATACATCTTCAGTCATGCGGAAGGCCGTCCGTCAGTTTTACTGCACATCGGCTTCCTCTCAACGCAGCATCGATGAATGATGGCCCTAAGTGCAACTAGATAACTACGGCAGGGGATGATAAAAATGTGAAAACACACATCGTAGACAGGAAATTGGCCATTTTGGAGCAATTGACACAGAGGAGCTGAAGTGATGGCACTTCCTGTAATGCTCATCCCTTCAAAAGCGGAGATGTCTGGACGTCCGCTGGGAGATAGCTACAGTCCACTGGACATATTACTGCAGTACACTAACATAATAGATCTCATATAAAACGTGTTTTTTAGCCTTTTCTTCTACTTTAGCTGTCATAGAGTGAAACTTAAAGTCATGAAAAAAGTTCCAGTCAATATCCTGTTGAAGGGATGAAAATTCAACACACATGGGCGAGTCAGTGGAAACAAGTTAGGTTTGCTTAAAGGTCCCCTGTTATACTGTTTTTCATCAATATATTATAGGTATATACAAACATGTCTCTGAAGTGTTTGGCTCCAAACACCAAATAGATCATTGCAGCATCCCATAATCCCCTCTGTTTCAGCCCTGTTTCAAAAGTGCTGATTCTCTGTCTGTTACTTTAGATGAAAATAAGGAGCCACTCCCCACGCCCCTCTGAGAGACATTTGGTTACAAAGAACACAATAGGGGCGTTCACGAACTTCACACCAAGTTATTTTCCCACAATAGTTCATAAGAACTCTTTTAGTTCTGATGAACTAAAGCAGATCGTGTTCACACCGCAATGACTTCCTGGGGATGGATTAGGCAAATGAGCCGCTGACGTCACTTCTTCTGCTTTGGGTTTACTGGCAGGCCGCAAACAACTTCACAGCGTATACTGCCACCCGAAGTCCCCGGCCGGAAGTCTCCGGAATTGGAGACTGGCTTCCTAGCCTTCCGAGTAAATCGCCAGAACGCCGACACCTCCTCATCTCCACCGCTCCCATGTTTTCTTTTGTGTTGCCATAAGTTAGTCTCTCTGCGTTTCTGCACTGGGCTAATGCTAATAATGCTAATGCGAAGATAATAAAATGGCGGCTTCCCAAAACTTTTTTGGAGTTTTACGGGGCGTGGTTTGGTGTGAACGCAAATATATCTGAGTTCTGATTAACTATTGTGGGAAAAGTACTCCGGTGTGAACGCGCCAAATGGTGCTCTAGGAGGAGATTCAGGTGATAAGGTGGGGGGGGGGGTTACCTTGGTTGCTGATTGGCTAATGGTTACACAAGACAAAACATCGTTATGACATCATAAAGTGGCCAAAATCTGATCAGCTCATTTTCAGACAGGTTTTTATAGAAATGGATCAGGACAAAAAGAGAGAGAATCTTTCCTGAAACTTCCAGAATCTCTTTCCACAGAGGGGACACATGTTGATGTAGAAAAGACATGAAAAAGTGGATTTTGCACAATAGGTGACCTTTAAATACGATGTGAGGTTATCAGGAGTGGTTAAATTAAAGAGGGCATATGCCTATTTTTCCAGGCAACCCTATACAACACACAGGAAAGGGAAAACCTTTAAAAACATAAAAGGGCCTCTTTGAAAATGGCCTGGTAAATGTGGCAATGAGGAAATGTAAATACCTGCTTTATAAAAAATGGATCGTTGGGACTTAATGGTTAGTGGAATATGGAGACAGTCAGGCGTTATGCAATATGAGATGATGCAAGTTATCAGTGATTAAGGTTATAATACCTAAATCTATAAATATGCCTTCCTATACTTAACCTCCTATCTTCTTCTCATCTTTTCGCTATGGATGTCAAATTTTGAATTGAACTGAATGCAAATGATTGATGCTAATGGTGATAATGCCACAGCTGCTCTCCCAGGGTTATAAGCACATTATAGAGGTCAGCAGTTTAATCTTCTTTATGGAGGGATATCAAGGAATTATATACCATCCCTATATAATCTGACATGAACAATGGCAATCACACCAATTACATTCATATTTTGTATTCATCAGTGCACAATTGTGCTCAAATGCATCATGTCGCCATTTTCTATCACTAACATGAAGCTTATTCACATGGTAACATTGTATTCTCCCTTCATCAAAGCCAGCAGCCTGTATACAAGTGGGTGTGTAAATCCTTTCAGTGCTGATTAATAATTCATCTGTGAGTTGTCAGAAAGTGTTACTGGTCTAATGCTTATCAAATTACATTACCTCTGAAACCAGAGGATTGCATTGCAGGGGATGCTTTTCTTATTGACCAGCCATGAATACCATTTTCTGCTCTTCATTAGGCAAAGCAACTTAAAAGGCAAATGGAGAAGAATGTCAGGCACTGCAGCAATCAAAGTAAAAACTATTTAATTTATGTCTTGTTTAACACATAATGGAATAAATCAAATTTAGCCAGGCAAATGGTGCACTTTAAATGCAGGGGATAAATTAAAACACTCTGAAAGATTGTGCCATAACACACATTCAATACGAACGAGTATGAAAAACTAGCTTACAACACAATATGTCGCATAGGAAACACAATGAGGAAACTTGTTTATATGTATGCATCTTGCAAGTTGTGAACATCTCAGTAAAATATTCATCATTGTTTAGTGTCCTGTCTGTCAATAACTTTGTGTGGTGTGGTTACCACTGATCAGGTCTCTCTTGAGAATGAGACCCTGTGTCTCAATGAGATTGTACCTGTATAAATAAGGGCTAAATAAAAAAACATTAACAACAGATTTAATTAGTTTTTCTCCAATTTTCACTTAATATAAAATAACGGCAACTAAAGCATTGTTACACATATTTATGGTTATGTTTAGTTAAAGCAGTTAGATATTTTAAGGTATAAGGATAATGTTTTTTGCTTTAAACATGACACACAGTGTTTACATCTATTAACATTTAAATAAAGTTGTACTTGTTCCTTGTTTGAAACTAGATGTCCCTTAGCCTATCACATGCAATATGTTGGAGCGCTAGCCAATACAAGTGCATGTGTTACATATGCAGGGCGGTCCCTGGCCAACTTGAGGCCCCACGCAAAGTTATATGATGAGGCCCTCTGTTTTGCGAGTGTCGACGGGAGGTGGGGGGGGGGGGGTCGGGGGCGCTAGTGGAGCCTCGCAGCGGCGAAACCGTGCCGCGCCACACTAATTGCGCCACATAAGTGCATAGGTGCGGCTCAGTTGAGGCTCCCTCCACAAGGTGAGGCCCCCTCCGCAAGGTGAGGCCCCCTCCGCAAGGTGAGGCCCCACGCAGTCTGCATGATCAGCCTGTAGGGAGGGACGGCCCTGTACATATGGGATGTCACTATGTTACAGAAGAAAACAAAGGCTTCAAATGGAGAAACGCCCCCTGGCATGAACTTTGTGATTTTAGCCTTTGCAGACCATTGACATGCACTAAAACCTATACAACACACTAACCACAGGCATGATGGAGACCATGTTAAACATTTACTAACTGCAGTTTTTAAATGCCTTAGCCCCGGTTAAAGAACACCAAAAGTCATTCTACTACAAGCGATGCATTCTGGGAGATTCTTTGGTTGGGATGCAGTGATGTTGATAGACACTAATTAACTCATTTGATATGAGCAGATCAGATGTTATGACTCCCAGTGAGATGAGTCAGTGTTGTTGAGCCTCCAGTGATAAAACCCTCACACTGTTGTATGTGAGAGGGTGTCGTGTTGTTTTTATCATTCCCTCTTTTACTGTGTTCATAGTTGGATTTAAAATGTGTCACAGCCTGCAAAACCAGCTCATTTCAGTGCAGTGAAGTTAGAGATGATGTTAGACTAAACTAAAATGCTGTGCGCTGCTTGCTGATCAGCGGGACCATCTCATAATTCGGGTAGTGCAATAATACTCACAGGCAGTAATTGCTGTCCTGCTGATTCCAAAGAGCTGCTGGTGCTGCTTACTGTGCAGATGGTGGGAGGCTGGAGGTGTGAGGTGGGCTACGTCTCCCCTTAATCCACATTCCCCCGCAGCGTTCCCCTTTCACTCGATCAGACACCTGCAAAAACCAAGCAACAGTGGAAACTTAACTCCCAACAAATAAAATCAGATCAGGCACTTTCTTTGTGCGCATCATAACATGTATTGTCGACTCATTTCTGAAAGTGAAACATGTGCTTAAAGGTCCACTATTATACTCTTTTTCAACAATATATTATAGGTCTCAGATATATACAAAACATGTCTCTGAAGTGTTTGGCTACAAACACCAAACAGATCATTGCAGCATTACCCATAATCCCCTCTGTTTCAGCCCTGTTTCAAAAGTGCTGATTCTCTGTCTGTTACTTTAGATGAAAATAAGGAGCCCCTTCCCACGCCCCTCTGAGAGATATTTGGTTACAAAGAACACAATGGTGCTCTAGGAGGAGATTCAGGTGTGTGTGTGTGTGGGGGGGGGGGGGTTACCTTGGTTGGTGATTGGCTAATGGTTACACAAGCCAACAGATCGTTATGACATCATTTCAGACAGGTTTTTATAGAAATGGATCAGGACAAAAAGAGAGAGAATCTTTTTTCCTGAAACTTTCAGAATCTCTTTACACAGAGGGGGGGGGACATGTTTATGTAGAAGAGACATGAAAAAGTGGATTTTGCATAATAGTTCCCCTTTAAGTTAAACTGCAGCATGTAGCGAACTCCTTGTTCAAACAGCCACAATCTATTTTCCTATTCTCTATATAAATACAAATGTTTTAATAATGTATCATCATATTGTATGTGCATTTAGAAGAGATTAGATTAGATTAGAATCTTTAATGACCACACAGCCAGGCTGGTGGAATTTGTGTTCAGTGCAGATTATTTCAGCTTGTTCCATACAATTCAACATACAATAAACAGACAATAAAAAGTACAGCACAGGGCAAAGACATACATCATGACATATATACATAAAGTTCAAGCTGTGATGGATTGTGATTGTTCATTGGGGTTATTTAGAGTCCATTTAAATTTCATTTATTGTGCATTTAAAGCACATCCCTTTTGTTGGATTAAATTGCTATTTAATTAGTTTCATTAAGTCAAAAGCAATTTAGAGGAAGACCTGTTTCAACGGTTGTTCATACTGATCTCAAGAAAGCTTCTACTGAAATAACTTATAACAGTTTTATTGCCTGATTTTTTTTAGAAGCGTGTACTAGAGGGGATGCCCTGAACAGCCCAACCGGTCACATCGCCAAGATAATAAAGTCTGAAGATGGATGTCTCTATTAAGGTTTTTTGGCCACATGATGTCCAATATTCACTTTTAATGTATTTCTGTTTTGGGCTCTTTTGGTCATTAGCTGCTTAATGCTTCAATATGTTAGTCACCGGTTAGTCACTTAATGTGTCTGCTGTCTAATGTGTGGCAGAGTAAAGTGGTCATAGGAGATCTATTTACTGGAAGCAGAGGCCTTCTGTGGACAAACACAATGTCAAAGAAAATCGTGAACCAGAGCAATGAGCTAAAAGACATTAAAAAGGCTGCTTAGTTATTAAAGGATATGCAGGGTCAAATAACACTTCTCTGTTGCCTCCTCTCTACAAGCGATGACTTTCACATGCATATACATTTTATTCAGTTTAAGATATTGATTATAACATCTTTAAAATACCTGAATGATATTCTAGAGAGGAGGCAAATGTATTGTAAAAAGTCTGGCTATACAGTGAATTGAAACAGCTGATTTTCCTAAAGTAATTCATGGTTTAAACAATCAACATGAATGCAAATGCACAGCCTTCAAACTTACTGCAAGGACATTGTTATGTATGTATGAGTTAATTCACGGAAATAAACTAGGCATACTTAACAAAGTGGAGTCTGCATAAATGTACCTTAGGCTAAAATAAATAATAAAACATTGAGCATAAAAAGCAAAACATCAGGCATTTATAATTTAAAGTGGATCGATCATGCTATATTGGAAATATATATTGTAAGGCCATTCTAAAACGTGTTTTTTGCTTAAAATATCAAACAGTTCACCCATTGTAGCCATGCCTCATACTGCTCATACCCCTCTTTTGCAGCCCTGTTAGAGAAACGCAGATTTTGGGTCCTTAGCTTGAAAAAAAAAAAGAGGAGGCGGAGCTAATGCCTGATCATAATTCTACCGGAGATAAAGTTCAATTCTGCTGTGATAAAACGCCATCCTGTTCTAAACCACATCAAAGATTATTTCTGAAACAGTATGGAGCTCAAATGCTTTTTCTCTTGCAGGTTTATCACAAGGTGAGTTCCTTTTTCTATTTCCTGCTTTTTAAACACATGTGCTCTCCAGTACAGGTTAGCTCTGAGTGTTAGCGAGACTTGCTAATGTAAACAAAGACGAGATTACGTCCAAAACACGTCAGGCATTGTTTCTGATAGCAACTTTCTGTGGGTCCGCCGCCGATTTGACGTCAGATCGGCAGCAAATCTGTATCTGATCGTTGTACACCCGTTTTTGAAAGATTTGGGTACGGAGGAAAAGAGAGAGGGTTTTATTTTCTGACGCTGCGTGAGTTCCCCGACACACCGGGGACACATCTTTATATATAAAATACATCACAAAGTGCATTTTGCATGATAGGTCCCCTTTAAAATATGGCCTACCATTTCTTTAAGAATATATTTACACATGCAGCAACTTCATGCTAAAGAGAATCATTTTGAAAGGAGCACAACAGTGTTTCTGGGTTTCACAAACTGGCTGCCACTAATAACCACATGCTCCATTTCCCCCTCTGTGGGGGACTTACGATGAGACTTTGAAAAGCACAAAGAGACCTTCGGTGTTCGGAGGTTGCAGATGCCACACTTAATTTGTTCTTTCATTACAGAAAATAAATAACAAAAGAACTTCATGGTGAAATTATTGATATTCACATTAACAATAATTGATTTTGTAAAACAGTATTTGACTCCAGATGCTACTAATACGCTTTGACGACAAGTTGTGTCTGCGATAATGAAAGACGCCGAATAGTAATTATGTGTTATGACTTTTACAACCACACATATCCGTAATATCATTACACCAGCTGAGCAACATTTATCAGCAAGCGGGGTAAAAGGCTGCAACCATCAAATGGATTTGCAAACATTTGATCTTCCACATTTTGATATGTACACACAGAACTAGCTGATGCATTTAAATCAGAAGGGATGAACTTCCCTTTGATTTCCTGGCTGGGGAAAGTAAGACCTTGGATCCAAAGCAAAGTGCTGGAGCATCTGTGCCTCTGTAACTTGTCTGCACAGTATTTGGCAGTAATGGAGACACCTTGTTCATCCTCGGCAAGATGTTCTACATCTCATCTGCCTCATTACTGGCAAAACAATTAATTTCAATTCATGGTATTTGGTTCCAGATTATTTCCAGCATCTGTTTTCCCGTTTGCATGTCACATTGCTGTGTTCGTGACATTATTTGCTTTAAAGATACAGCTGCAAATTCTGAACAAACATTGTACTTGTATACGGTACAATTATTTTTGAGGCATGTTACACATAATCAATCTAATTAGTTATGGTCGGTACAAAATACATTTAAAAAAAATAAATTCAGTTATAGTAGTCATTAATTAAATATCCACTTACTGGATACCTTTGGTGGAATTACAAAGCTTGGGACTTGGGAATTTTTGTACGTAACCAATGTATTTACAGAGGACAGATTATGCTTATTCTCAGGTTCATATTTGTATTTCCTGTCCCTACTGTGACATATGTCACCCTCTGTCTGACACCAGAGCCCATTCTGCTCTGATTGCTTAGCTGGCAGACTCTGCTTTGATTGGTCCACCACTTAGAGATGCCCCCCTTTAGCATATCACGTACAATGGGCAGACCATTTTTATTCACAACAACCTATATAACCCACTACAGTAAAGGGAAAAGCCTCAACATAAGCCCTACCTGTGAACAAACTAAATGGTTGGTAAGCAAAGTAAATATTCCTGCAGAATTGTATTGAATCAATAGTGGCAGATAATGAATTGGCTCAAATCCTGGAGTCAAGGGAAAATCAAGTCATGTACTATGTACAGCTGATGTTTTTTTTTTACCTAGAATGATGTATTCACCCATGTTTGATTGGAAACGATGTAATCTGATGTGAGGTATTGTGCTATTCTCCCTTTGGAGCCCTCACAGCTGTATTTAAGCATTTAAGACCTTCCTTGCTGAAATAGCAGACATGTTTTGCTTGGCTTCCCTTTGTTAATACATAAGGAGTTGCTTGAGGGAAAACAGGAAGTCAACTCCCTTATCATAACTGCTGCCGGGTATTTTAAGAGTGAAGCAGAGCCTGATAAGGGAATTGTCCCATTGTTTTCTTACTTGAAAGCTGTCAACTTGGGTATGCACAAATTATTCCTGCCACTCTGTCACATTGACGGGACCTCCGAGAATATCACTCTTACTGCGGCCGCTGTGCTACCACGACCACGGCATGCAGAGCAGCAAGCGTTTCACTCTGACGTATGATATTCAAAGGCAGCAAGGACGATTAACTGACATTTTATAAAATGAGTCAGAGGGGATAAGAGGTTTCAGTGAATAACCGGAAAAAACAACTGTACAACTACTTCCTTCACAACCTTGGTAGAGATGCAGGTAAAAGAAGAAGCCTTTACACAAAACTGAGTACTAGGAAAAGAGGAGATTATTCATTCATAAACATCATCTGCACAACAATTAACACTTAAACATTTCAAATGGAGAACAGGGAATCAAACAAAATGGAAAACATGAAAAGTAATTTCATGGGTACTGTAAGAGAATGAAATAATAAATAGCATAGATGTATGCATACGTGAATTATGGATCTACAAGAGCAAAGCCTCAGGGAAAAATAAATTAACACTTTTTCCTCAGTTTCTATCATGTGCTCGTATGGTTTTACTGTCATCTCCATAAGCAGAAGTATTTGCAACTGATAGCTTGGGACCTTTTTCTTCCCCCCCTGTGTCTGTGACAAGATTAGACTATCTCTCCTTGTGCACATGGATGACTGACTCCTTGGGGCCGGTACCATCTCTGTTGCACCCCCTCCCTCCATCCCAAGGCAGAAAACATTTCTATTTTCAACAGGATTAGCTCTCACCACAAGGCACCTGACAGGCAAAAGCATCACCCACATGGCACATGCCCCCAGGCTCCCAGCAGTACGTATCATGGCCTCAGTGACTAACAGGGATCCCGGGGAGTTTACCTAACAGTGGCATGCACAGTAGGGAGCACACTCCCAACCTCCATGAGACATCTTTCAACCGCCCCTGTCTCAACCGTTAACCACGCAGGACTTGAACTATTTTCCAAGCAGTAAATAAATCTGTGGCTGCAAGAGAAAAGTGCACGCAGTCCCTTGGCAGAGTTAACAAATGCCATATTTCTCATTGACTTAAAAGTCAAAGTCAACTTTAATTTCAAGCTTACTCAGTTTGTGTTTACAGACGGAGAGATCAAAATGACGTTTCCAGCAATCCCGAGTACGAAAATACAATTATACAAAAGGTTTGGTTCAGTAACCCATTTTATTAAAAAAATGCTAGACTTATTTCAGAGCAGCAAAAATAAATAAATAAACAAACAAATAAAAAAGTTGTTAAGATGACAGCTATGACGGCCCGTCCACACAGCGGCGTGTGTTGAATCTTTGTGGTGGGCGTGGCTGAAGCTTGGGAGCAACGGGACCAACAACCAATCACATGAATCTCCCGCCCCGGACATACAAAGCAAAAAAGCCCGCTAGCCTGCTAGCCTGCTAGCCTGCTAGCCTACAGCAGAAGCAGGGAGAAAAGAGATGGGGAAAAAAAGAGTTAAAAAGTGTTCCACCTTCCTTCAGCAGCAGCAGCGGGGAGGCTCTCTCCGTGGTGCTGCGGAGTACCAGCTGCGGTCTGGCTCTCCCAACATACACGCGGTTTGATTGGCTAGCAGTTGTACTGGCAGATTTTCATAAAAGGGATTTGATTGGCTGACGCCTCCGTTGAAGCTTCAAAAGTTGAACATGGCTCAACTTTTGAATCTTCTTGACGCGAGCAAAGTGTAGCTACGCTCCCCACAATGCAGTTCGGTGAAGCGTGACGTCACCCCATTCAAGTGAATGGGCAGAAGCGTTGGAAGATTCAACGCACGCCGCTGTGTGGACGGGCCGTGAGTGTGTGTCTGACGGCCCGTCCACACTACAGCTTCAAAAAAAGCTTGGAGCTGGGCGTGTCTGAAGCTTGGGGATTTCATTTGAGCACCGCAACCAACAACCTATCACATGAATCTCCCGCCCCCGACATACAAAGCAATAGCAATGTTAAAACGAAGTAAACTGGATATAAAATCCCCAAACAGGCGAAAACCTACCAGTTTCACCCACTGTCTCTGCCACCTCCCCCCATGCCTGGTTCCTCCGGTTTGTATCCCGGTAAGTTAATAGGGACTGGTCATACAAAACCGGGTGATTTGCTACGGCGATAATTAGTTTCTCCTCCGTCTTTTTTTGAAATATAAATGAACGGCGGGATATCTCTCCCGGCTTAGACGCGGTTTGATTGGCTAGGGCTTGAGCTGTCAGATTTTCAGAAACGGGATTTGATTGGCTGGCGCTGGCTTCTCCGGCTTCTCCGGCTTCTCCGGCATCAGAAGAAGCACGGCCATGCTACCCACAATTCAGTTCGGCGAAAAGCGAGGCAACGTGACGTCACCCCATTCAAAGTGAATGGGCAGACGCGTTGGAAGCCGTTTTTGAAGCTGTCGAAGCTGTAGTGTGGACGGGCCGTAATTCCTATGTCATTTTACAAGAAAAACATATATTGTGTTGTTCATGATAGTGATAGTAATCCCTGTTCCAGTTCCTCTTATCTTCATTTGGGGATAAACTTTCTGTCAGTTTGGTTTGCATTAAACACATAATCGGGCCTCTGTAATCCTCGACTAAAACTTCCTCAAACAAGGGATGAAAATCACTTTGAAAGACATTTGTATATTAAAAAAATTCAGCAAGTATCAGGTATTACAAGCATAGATATTCTGCAGAAGCAATTCAAATGATTTACCTCCCTCACAACAATTAACAGCATTAACAATGGCTTGGAGGTGCCTCAGAGCGAGACACTTAACCCTAACTGCACCACAGGGACTGCTCACTGACCTGGAGTATAAACGGCTATTACACACTCACGCTCCAAGGCAGGAAGTGTTTTAACTGATTGAGTAGGTTGGTGTATTTTGAAAATAAAAAGTGAGTGATAAACCTTCACTAACCCTTTAGGGAAAATACAAGTGGATAATCAGCAGCTGGATGATCTGACAAACCCTGGAAAGTACTATTTCATAGGTAAATAAACACATCTGGAAACATTTCACTGAATTCTCTCTTCATTTAGTGATTTAAAAAATATCCCAATAACTGTATCTGTCTTTATAATCACTGTATCAATAATAGCTTAAAGGTGGGGTAGGTAAGTTTGAGAAACCGGCTCGAGATACACTTTTTGTTATATTCCATGGAATGCTCTTAACATCCCGATAGCAATGAATATCTTAAGTGCTTTGACAAAAAAATCCATTAAAAAAAGTCATCTGTGGAAGCCGTGGTACTGTAAAAAGCACGACCAATCATCTGAGCCGGCCCCGGCTAAAATAACTGGATGGCCTACCTGCCTGTCAGCCTTCCATCTGTGCACAAACTTATCTCGTGCCCTCATTGGTCCTGTGCGCGTTCGTGTGTGTTGGAGGAGGGGCTCTGTAAGGAAGTGGCAGATTTTCTCCGGTTGTGTATTCTCAAATTCTCGCGCACTCGAGCTGGTTTCTCCGAAATTACCTACCCCACCTTAAGACAGCGGTGGAATTTTTTTTTATTGAATTCCACTAAAAGAGATAGTCAGTCAGTCTGGCCCTTGTTTTAATTCTTTCTGGGAGATAGATGAGAAAATAAAACCATTCTCAAATGAAATATCCCATATAACTGAAGCCAAGGGAGCTATCTTAGCTTAGTAGGCCTATACTGGACAAAGAGTAAAACAACTAAGCTGTATCTAAAGGTAAACAATCAGCCTACCATCAATTCTAAGCTCACCAATCAATATTTGTTATCTTTGTTTTCATGCCTCGGGTATTATGATCCTTTTCCAGTATTTATGCTATGCTAACTTCCCCTGGCTAGAGCCTTACATCTTACGTACAGATATGTGAATTGATTTTCCTCATCTTCTACAATTGTCGTTAGTTATTTGTCTGTATGCAACAACACAGCATTTTATATAACACATTTATGGCCATAGCATGAGAGAAAATGAGAACTACAAATCAATTTAAGTGTACTATCATTTCAAAGCATATATTGCCTTTCCACTATATCTCAAATACTAGAAGGAAACGGAGTCTCAATAAGTATTACATGCTCTGATAACTTCCTCTTTCCCCTCACCTAAAAAATATATACATACAAAAGTAATAAACAGTTGCTGTGTCCTGGAGGTCATCCCGGTGTTGAAATCAAATCAAATTGAGAAAATCCCCGTTTAAAATCTCAGGACGTCTCAGTTTTGTAAAGTACTAATCCAATTTGAGCCTAATAGCATGTTAGCTTTTTTTTTAGCAATCTTGTTTTTAATCTATGGCTCCTTGAAACACTTTTGCATTTTGTGTTACATACAGCAGTGGAATAAATCAATATGGTTTACTGAGGTAGGATATTAGTCAAGATGGAAGCAAGCTTGATTTCATAGTTGTTATTCTTGACACATTCAACTGTAACATGTTCTGTTTCTTATCCTCTCTGTCAGCCTGTTCTCACAAAAATCAGGAATTTGTTGTTTTGTATCTTTTCTCATGTACTTTGGATTTGAAATTACCATCATGCTGACCTTTGAGGGTGAACAGTGTAACACTCCTATACATAATCCTTCACCGCTACAGGTGTACATCAGCTGTTAAGAGGGCTTTATCGTAGATATGTGTCAGGCCACTACTTCATTTTATCCAATGCACTTTCCTACTCTCAAACAAACTGATGTATTCTGCTTCTATCTCATCAGCGCTAGTTTATTTCCCAGGCTTTCAGTATACATTGTATTACTGAGTCTATACTCCAAAATTCCCCACAGGATTATAATTATTCCCATTATCTATTTAAAATCCCATTGTAGCCTTTCAAAGGTGAAAGTACACCATATTGAAGCATATCCAGAGTTAACCTTTTCCACTTTAGACTTAAAAAAGCAGAACATTATTGTAAAAAAAGATGAACTCTTCTGATATTTTTAGATATATTGTATGCATTTTATTTGTCGTTATCAGACAAGGGAAAGAGTAACTACGTTCACATTCTAATGGATGTGACAAATACCACAATTCTGATATATGACATACTGTATGTAGAGGTTTAAGATCCATAATATGTATTATATGGTGCAGTTTAAAATAACTGGTTTTCAATAGTATAGCAAAGATGACCAATGCATGATTTATTGGAGTAATTTGAGCATACATTTGCAGGCAACATTTCAGCACAATTATCAAAGTAATATTCTGCATAAATGTTCTCTTATCTAGAATAAAATGAAAATGTATTTACAAAGTTGTGCTCTTCTTGTGCAGCTGCATTTAGTCAGCTCCTCATTCAAAAGTGACCTGTCCAGCTTGATTTATGATGCTCATAATAAACCATTTCTATGCAGGAGCTCTTTGTGACAACGGAGAAGATAAATAACACACAACAAGCAGTAAAATGCTAATTTCATTTCCCCATGAGGGTCAGTGTGCTGATGATGCAGCGTGACAGTCACCTAAACTGGCCAATCAATGAGTTACTAATCAGTATATATCACTTCCTCTCTCACAGCTCAGTGTGAACACACAACCGACTAAACATAGGTATGAACTAAAACAGTTGCAGTTGTGTCTGTAAGGGCAACAGTCTTATGGTCTGACAGGTATATCTTAAAAACAGAGCCCCTTTTATTTTACTTCCCCATTTTATAACCTATCCTTCTTCCATTTATTCCCAGCCTAACAACTTGAGGAGATTGGCTATTTATGTAGTGCTAGTCAAGCTCAAAAACACAATCAAAATAACCACAGTCAGCGTCCCACGAGGCGACACAAAACCTTTTGACATGCAAAAGTAATCAAGTGCTCCCCGAGCCATTGTTTTCACAGTTCAGAACCCCTTTCCCCCCCCCCCCCCCCCCCCCCCCCCCCCCCCCCTCTTTCCTCCGTAAGGAATCTGTATTCATTTTAATGACTTAATTTAAAAGAGCAACACAATCAAGGCAGTTAGAGGAACCTAGACAAAGTTTTGATGTCAGGGTCTAAGTCATTAGAGTAGGGGTAAGATGGCGGCGGTCACATTATTTTCCAGCTGTAATTGGAGGGCAGCAGTTTAACTGGGGCAGATGA
>CALSBZ010006684.1:1896696-1912606 GCA_943591055.1 Gobionotothen gibberifrons
TTTTAATGTGTTAGGCTTTGCTTAGTTACACACAAAAATCACTCAAAATAGTTTGTCACCTTCCTAACTGCATTGTTGGATCCATGTCTTATTAATAGTCTTTGAATCTTTGTTAGATGGGGCAGCCTTCTCTTTTTTTTTTTTTTTTAAATGACAATGTTAAAAATAAACTGAAAAATCTAATCAAAAAAATCTAATTACATATGCTTTTCATTGCAATAATTGCTTGCTAAATGAATAGCTAGGCAGTTGCTCTAAATTAAAACACTGTTACCCTTTAAAGGTTGCCTAATGATCGCGTTAATGTAATCACAATCTTTGTTCTATTTCTTGGTTGGTTTCAAGCAGTGATCAACGCTAAAGAAGCCTTTGGGCTCAGTAAATGTGAAAAGCTCTTAAAAATGGTGTGATTAATGTTGGTTATGTGTGTCTATGCCTAATTAGTTTATTTTTTTAAGCAGGAAAAACACAAGTGTTTTGCTGAATCAAGTTATTTTAACTCACCTCAAAAGCTCTCAAAACATTTTTTTTGTTGGCGAGACCTGAAACAGAAAGTTTTATCTGGCTTGTTTACCAGTTGGAAGCACTGACCTACATTTTCAGTCTCTCTTACTTCCTGTCTTAAGTCTTATTTCCTGTTTACTAATACAGCACAAGCCATCTGTGAGCCATTACCATTCAACTCCAAAGACTGACACCCTGCTGGCATGCAGGGAGAGCCATGATTGAGTGAAACAGAGCAGACACTTTTTTTTCTTATTGTCAAGACAGATTTCAAGGTGACAGGAGAGGTGTCGAAGATGTGATTGATTGCGCTCAAATCCAATAGAGTCCAATAACACACACAGCTGAGTCAAACCACCCGGATCAATACGGTTCCAAGTGACTAAGATGGATATGTATTTGCCTTTTCTGTGAGAGCGTTATGTAATAAATCAAATGCAGTCGGTAATTACTTCACATGCTAACTGTCAGACAATATGATTAGCTTGAGAGTCCTGCTTATTGATTAAAATTGCCAAAGTAACTGAACATTAACAAGAGGGCAGTTTCCACATGATGTGCAACTTGCAGGACGGATGGAGAGCAGAAGCACTAAAAACCTTCAAGAGTACACCACTGCAGTCATAACGTACTGTATTATTATAATACCTGTGCACTGAATTGAAGGTTATTTCAATTTCTTCTACAGTATTATCAGATTACTAACTATATGCCTACATAAGCTATTCAAGACATTACTATACTTTCTTTAATAGCACCATAGGTCACTTTACCCAATACTTAAAGAGTACTACTTTCCACCAAAGTGACACTAATTGTTTTCACTGAAACCACAGGGCTTTTGACATACTCAGTATAAATATATATTAATTTGTCGTTTTTTTCATAGTCCTTACAATTCAGTAATCTCTCTATTGGTTACAGTATATTCATTTAATCACAGTCGGTCACAGCAGTCCCTGATAACACGTAACTTCAGAGAAATGATTTCATGGCTTTGGTAACATGTATGAGTGTGGTGATTACTTTTTAAACATTGACAACACATATACATTTAATAATAAGCCTCAGACGAGATGTCTTTGAGTTTATATACATTTCTATAGTGGTGTTATAGCATAGTCACAAAGTAGATGAATTTTCCTGTTCCATCCACAAAACAAAAGAATGCATTAACAATGACAGAATAAGATACATTTGCAATTAAAGTGTGTTGTTAGTAGTATATATATATTTGAGAAACCTCTCAATCAACGTAATATTTGCTTTGGATTCAGCTCCATTTGAAACTAAAACATAAAATAATATCTGACTCAAGTCGGCTAGCCCAAAGACTGTACCAGATGCTTCTGTTAGATTAGTATGCATACTAATAGCAGCAGACCTTTCACAACACTGCATTACAATGTTAATTTCCCCCCAAATGAAATAATCTAACATTCTGCAGTTTTAATTAGCAGTTAGTTTCCCCACAATTTGGGAAATATGTTATATCTGTAAAAGCTATTATGTCATGGGGAAATATCCCATGGGTCACTAGTTCTTGAGCTACCGAAACATTTGGCCCAGTAACATAACATGAAGTCAGTCAAAGCAGCAAAGAAGATGTACAGAAAATGATCTCCCAAATCCTCTTAGTCAAACGATTTTGGATTATCGTCAGAGTCCTTAAAAAGTCAAAAATGAAAGGAGCTGTGCTAATCTGAATGTACCTAAAATAAAATGATGTGATAGAGTCAAGGGCCACTTCATTATGTCGGTGTTGTTTGAAATCATACTCTCTCACTCAATTTAAGAGACCCACCGTTTAGTTGTCATTATTGTGTATCCTTGTATGTACTAATGATGATGAGTAACAGATGGGACAGCAACTTGACACTGCGTTATTCAACAATCTGCAGGGAAACAAAATGTCCACCAGACCAGAACCAGAATAACATTAAGATGAACCTGTGAAGATAAGTGTTTACACTATAAAACAGACACAGTGCAATTAGAGTCCAAGCACTTCAGAGTTCTTCAGTTTTTCTGAATGGCCTTCTGCTAAGGTGTTAATGTCCCTGAAAAACAACTACCATTGCAAGAGTCTGTTGAATTTATGAAGCACTCATCAACCTATTCACACTTACCTTTCACATCCAAGGTAATGATGCAGTCTAAAACTTTTAGTATAGCAATATTCAAAGTATGGTGTTTTATCACAGTGGAGCAAACTGGTTAGCATAGGCTACATTATTGTATCAGTTATCGGCAGGATTATATGATTATAAAAAAAAGCTGAAAAATAGTGTTGATTCTTCTCAGTTATTCAGGTAGTAAAATGGGGTTTGCTGTGGCTCTGATATGGACGTGGTAGGTGTAGAAATAGGCATCTACCAACCATAGGGTCAGTGGTTCGATCTACTAGTGTCCTTGGGCAAAATGCTTGCTCCTCTAGGCATGAATACATGTTGGAGCGTAAGTAAGTGGTTTGAATAAAAGTGTCCGCCATATGACATGAGATGTAATGTCCGGAGTGTATAAAATCATTATTAGTTTCATATATATTGAGACCATAGCACTTTCATTGAGACATATTACCTAATGTCACATAAATACAACTTTAAGTTCTTAAACAATTACATGACACACTTCATTACTCAGATTTGGCTGCATACTAAAGAGTAAAACATTCTTCAATCTACGCTTTAGTTTCTTTGAACAAAACACTGTACACTATCAGCATCATGATTTTCTTGTGCTGCAGACCTGATACTCTGCCCCTCTTCTGATGGAGGGCAAAGAAAGACAAAGCCTATCTAAAGTGAGCAAGAGAGTACCTTTTTTACATAATGCAGCTTAGCGATCATTTAAGAATTACAGTTGATAAGCATTATCTTGTTTCTGAATACACCGTACAAATTTAAATGCAGTCTCATGTCGGCTTAATCTTTGATAATGCTGGACGTCAGAAGGAGAAGAACAGGATGTAAAAGAATGGAATGAGTTAAACCTCTTCACAGCCTCACTTCCCTATGCTCTCCTCCTGTCTTGTTCTCAAAGCTCCAGGGAGCTCTTGTAGGCAGGGAAAAGGGATATTTTTAGCAGGTTCAACAATCCCTCCTGTAAATAATTACCCTCGTTGCTGTTGAAGCTGCCAGCTCATCAGATTGGATGAGCGCAAACGTCAAATTAAGGCAAACAGGGATAGGGACAGTACGTCAACACCTTGTGACGATAGACCAAGGACACTCCTTCACACCATAGTGTTAAGTGAACACTGGAGCCATTGGATGTTGGTTAAGGCCCCGTCCACATGGAGACGAAAAAGAAAACGAACCGAGGTCGATATCAAAAAAGTATTCCGTCCACACGGAATCGGCACAAGAAACGTGTTCGTCCACACAAGACCGCTCGACCCGCTGGAGACGCTGTAGTACATATGCCGGGCCTGTAAGTGGCGCTGTAATTCCGCCACAACATACACCAAAAGCAGCGAATAAGATGGTTGCCATGGTTGCCTGGTTGCCCTTCTGGTAATTCTCCGCGGTGGATTTAGCTGCATTTGAGCGACATGTACAGTAGTTCTCCATGTCCACTTGTTGCTAATGGTTGTGGTAGAGGAGCATCTGTAGCATGGTCAGTAGCGTCTGGAGCACGAACGCAACCCTGTGATCCGCCATTGTTGTTGTTGTTGGCGAAACGCATCAGCAATGACGCAGGGGTGAGTAGGAGAGGTGGGGAGAGGCGGGGCTATGATCGTTTAGGGCGTACACACGGTGCCGCAAGCGTTACGTTACCAGACCTTCCCACTTTGGGATGCGTTATCGTTTGAGGGCTCCGTTTCCGGGGTTCCGTTACGGCCTCGTCCATACGATAAAGAACTATAGCGGATAACACCCGTCTCTGTGTGGACGGGGCCTTATATAAGCCAGCACAGTGGGTAATAAAACAGTTTAAAATACACTTAATGGTAAGTGCAACTATTGCACCAATTTGCCTAGAGAGCTGTTGAATGGTTTGAATATAAACATACATAACATTAAATGAGCATTATTACACGCACAATTGCTGTAATGGAATTGCTAGGTGGCCAGCCGTATACCACAGTCGTACCAGGCAGTTCCCAAATGGGAATGTTTATTTGTGAAGCCCTCCCTATTCTTGCAACTACTCCCCTAGGCCTTTGCTGTAAACAAGAATATGCTCTTAGCCAAGTTTGCCTGGTTAAATAAGGATGAAAGAGAAGAAACTCCAACAAGAAGGTCAGCTGAAGGTTCCTGTTATCTCTTTTTGTCTGCTGCACTGGGACACATACAATGCTGAACATAAATAATGATAACGCTCGGTTTACGCAGGGACAGTAACTACTGGATTGATCCCTCAGAGTTATACAGTAGGTTCATACACAGCCAGTATGCAAGCTGCTCAACGTTCACCCATATGGAATGATTTCACTTTTTGTACATATACATACAATGATTTATTTTCTGGTGGAGATTTGCACACGGGTCAACACCACTCTCATATCCATCCATTATATTTAAAGAGGCCTTATTATGCCTTTTAGGATTCTCCCTTTCCTGTTGTGTGTTATATAGGTTTGTGTGCATGTAAATGGTCTGCAATGGCTAAAATCCCAAAGTTCCCTCCAGAGGGACTTTCTCTCCCACACACTCCCGCCTTCCCGGAAACTCCTTTGTTCATGTTCTCAACATAGTGACATCACTTTGTAACACTCTCACTAAATAGGCTAAGGGACACGGTATCTCATAGTGGTTGACCAATCACAACAGAGCCGGCCTGCTAACCAATCGGAGCAGACTGGGCAATTTTTTTAACATTAAAGCATGTTAGGCTCAAAATACAAATATGAACCTGACAATGAGCATAACATGTCCTCCGTAACACTACAGGCAGCTGCTGGTTGTCTTACCACAACTTAACCACTTGAAACATAGGTAAAAACTGCTGAGATTGTCACATGTGGCAGATTAAACAAACATTTATATTCAATATTTATCAGAGACCTTAAGAGGTGCTGGTAGGCAGATGTGTTACTTACCAACAGAGACAGGGTATAGCTATTTAGTTTGCAGTCTTTCTGCTAAAGTATAAGGTAAGCAAAGCAAGGAACATGTTGGTCAATTTGATGGACAGTAAAGTTTCAGAATCTGACTGCTGAAACGGAAAACAAATATTTGAGGAAGCATTTCATCTCCCTGATAAGCCTTAGTTCCACAAGTGGAGGACTGTGATTACAAACGCACTGTCAACAGATTCTCATGGGCCCACTCTTTTCTGAGGAGAATAGGCAGTCTGCCCTCCTTTGGTAAATTATCAGGACTGTTTGAAGGGGCTGACGCAATTCCCCCTCCACTGTGATGTCACTGATGTTAACTATCTTCCTTTCATCTTTTTTTCGGCTTTACTGCCTTAGCTGTAACGGCTGCTCAGCTGCTTCAATTCCTTCAATCCAAAGCCTGCCTTATTTCTTTGTAAGGCATGCAGTTTTGTTTTTTAAACATCCTCTGGGCCTGCATAAAATAAACCTAATTTGGCCAAACAATGTCAAACCCCCCAGTGACATGTACCAACCGTGAACCTGCTAGATCAGATCAATTAACATCAGTCATTGACTTTCAATACCCGCTGCCAAATACGTGTCCAAAAGAATTTTCCCAGCTGTCTGTCTAAACCTTTCCATATCAAAGCTTTACTCTATAAGCTTTGACAGAATCCATCTTTCCTACGCACAAAGACACATGTTTGTGGTATTTCTGTGAGGGACAACATTCCTTGGAAGAAAACATTGTTTCTAAGAATGTGTTTGCACATCACATGGACATGATGCGTGACATAGCAAAAACCTGATTGTAATTGTTCTGTTTATAACTTAATGTCTGTAAAGAATCATGAAACATCGACTGTGTGCAACATTGCAAGGTCTGTCTTAACCCCTCAAACAACAGCGTTATATGTTTTAAAGTGTTCTGACATGATAATGTTACCCCAAATAAGTCATGATGCTGGAGCAGTTGCTGAGTTTAAAGACTGGATTGACATCACAAAACAAAGTTGTGATACCTATAGATAACACATTAATTAATGCATTTAAACATGTTTAAATTGCCTTGAGTTATATGTCTGGAGTTAAGTTGTCCCTTGATTAGAGATCAACATCTAATTAACAAGGTGGGATTCTGACAGAAACTTAACATGTATTTTTTTCACCCGAATTGTATTCCTTATTAACATCCCCTAATTAGGCGGAAAATAGCATAGCATGGTAGTGTCATCACACTTGGAATAAAGTTAAACGCTATAGGCGCTTTCAGACCGCAGTACTTTTCCCGTACTTTTCACAGGAATAGTTTCGATAGTTCCTGGGATGCTGCGTTCACACCAAAAATATCTTTTTTTTCGGGAACCTTTTTACCCATTTTTAGGGACTTTCCTGGGGAGAAAAATGTTCCAATTTGTGATTGGCTGAGCGAATTGCAAACCACGCCCCGTAAAACTCTGAAAAGTGTTTGTGAAGCCGCCATTTTATTTCCTTGCATTAGCATTATTAGCATTAGCATTAGCCCAGCGCACCAACGGAGAGAGACTAACTTATGGCAACACAAAATAAAACGTGGGATCGGTGGAGTGATGAGGAGGTGTCGGCGCTTCTGGCGATTTACCCGGAAGGCTTCGGGTGGAGATTTACTACCACCCAAAGTCCTGGACTCCGGGAGGCTCAGGGACTCCGGGTGGCAGTATACGCCGTGAAGTTGTTTGCGGCCTGCCAGTAAACCCAAAGCAGAAGAAGAAGAAGTGACGTCAGCGGCTTCATTTGCGTAATCCTTCCCCAGGATCTTATTCCGGTGTGAACGTGATTTACTAGATAGTTCCGGGGGAATAAAAGTTCCTGGGAAAAGTACTTGGTGTGAAAGCGCCTTATGTGTTTAAATAAAATGTGTCTGTTAACACTCATCTAACTTTAGGTTGAGTTTTTAAAAAAAAATGTTTATCCACTTAAATATTGCAAATATTCTATAAAACATTGTTTTTGTTTTATTTTACATTTTAAGATGCTTGTTCTTGTGCTACGAAACAGAGCATAACATAGAAAGTAGCACTACTCAGTCAGAACACACAACCCCACAGCTGTTTCTCAAAGACACTATAAATATTAACATTGATTATTCACTTTGCCCTCTTTTACTCTCAATTTCCTCAGCAAATTTCACTTTGATGAAGTTTGGCTTGCAGGTTTAAGGTCAATGTTGACATTTAATTAAGCTAAAGCACTTGCTAGTCGACAGTTAAGGAGAACAGTCAAGCATTACATAAAGCAAGTCGGTAATAAGAGGACTAACACAAATACAACCGTGGTCACTTACTTTCAGAATTCAAACGTAACCATACATTTACATCTACACTTTATCCAGTGGGATTTTATATCACAGTGGACTTTTTCCATTATGACATTGAGCAGTTGAACAATAGAGTTGTAACAGCTGTTCACATTCTATGTAATCTTTTGAAATGATACATTTCTTTCTGTTACTCTCCTCACTGAGAGAATATGACTTTAATGTTAAAATTATTTAAAGTCTTAGTGCGATGAGAATTATCTTAAATGAGGCCAGGTGATGTGTGGCGTTCTGTTTCCTAGTTTTTTAATAATCCATAGATCCTCAAAGTAAACTGCTAGATAATACAGTATACAGTATGAGTATACAGTATACTGTATTTCACTCTATGTACCTAAGGGAATACTTTATAGTATATGCCTCGAGTGAAGCTTCATCTGAATAATAAATGAGCATATGGTATGCTTATAGTCATCAATGCATTACTTTAAAGAACCAACTGTATTCAGTATGTTTTTACAGTAAGGAGTGTTGACCTTATGCAATAAATAATCCCTCCTGGTCTATGAAATACTGTTTTTCCCAACCATATAATGTTCAGGTGGGCACGATTCTTAGTACATTTTAAGTAGTTTTGCCCACACATTAACAAAACTCCCACACACCACATGTACTGTACAACACTTCTAGACAGGTACTTGGATACTGATACAGTGTTCCTTATATTGATGTTACAAGGGATATCCAATAATGACTCTGCTGAGCTATTGATGCATTTGTCT
Source organism: Gobionotothen gibberifrons (assembly GCA_943591055.1). NCBI lineage: Eukaryota > Metazoa > Chordata > Actinopteri > Perciformes > Nototheniidae > Gobionotothen > Gobionotothen gibberifrons. Next base: position 1,905,323 of record CALSBZ010006684.1, read on the forward strand.
CACACTTTGAGACATGAATTTACTTTATACTCTAGAGCCAACTTTTAATTTCAGTCGAACTTCAAATATCGTGTGTTTATGCCAAGAATGCCGAAAGTTGAAACGTCAAGTATGTTCTTTTAATTGACTTAAATTCATTCCATTCATATTCTCCGTTTCTCATTGGCTGTCTTTATATTCACATGACCTTTCTGAAGCATTCAAACAACCACATCTTCAGTGACAAAACAGAGGGTGCATGCTTTAGTGTTTTTTGCCAATGCGTCACACTACTCTGTCTTAAAGCCCCATTATTATCTTTCAAAATGATATAAAGACTGAATCCACTTAGATCGAGCTGCTTTGTGTAAATAATACCTTGAAGAACTCTAGTAAATCGACATGATGAAGGTTCATCATAGGGATAAAAAGCATCGCTTATTTATTTTTGAATGGGCTCACTCGTTTCAATTGATCACCCAAAACAGGACAAGGCTAACATTACGTGTCATTTGTTAGACGCTTTTATCCAAAGCGACTTACATACTCAATACTGTGGACAATCCCCACAGGAGCAATTTGGGGTGAAGTGTCTCAGGGACACAACGACATGCTGACTGCAGTGGGACTCGAACTTGCTATCCCCTGATTCGAAGTCCAGCACACTAGCCACAGCCTCCTAACAAAGTGGAAGCCGATAGCACATATACTTTACTTCAGTTAATTACGTTTTTTATTAATAACTTGTTTTGATTATCCCATTTTTTACACATCATATTTTAAGCAATGCTTGTACTTTAAACTGTGTTTATTTTATATTTGGTCTATTTATAGTATATTGCTTTTATCCTCACGAATTCCGTATGCTACACAATTACATAACAATTTTAGTAGTCTACACATATTCACAAAGTTAGTATGCACACTTGTATCTGTGGAAGTACAACCAGATATCAGAACTTTTAAAATTGCCAGCTTGATTTTTAATAAGTGGCCCTATTATGCTAATCTTTCAGACATTTGTACATGCTTTAATGTTCAAAAAGCGCTTTGTTTTTCTCATACTGCCTGTGCTGCAGCACCTCTTTTCACCCTCTGTCTGAAACCAGAGCCCAGTCTGCTCTGATTGGTTAGTCAGCTGGCTCTGTTGTGATTGGACAACTGCTTAGAGATGTTCCCTCCCATTAACCTATCATGTACATACTGTATGTTGAAGCACTAGTACCGGATCGATAAGCAGTTTTTGTAATTGTTTGAATTAGGCCTCATTATTTCACAGTGGCACAGGATCATCTGCCAATACAAGCACTTTTGTTTAATCCATAATAAAATATAAAATTATAGTTGGATATTTTTATCTTGTTATTATTAGCAGAGAAAATGTAATGTTTCTACAACTATATACAATTAATTCTACCAATCTCGGTGGGAACCAGGTTAGGGGGGGCTCGAAAATATTTCCAATTGCCCAAGGGGGGCCTGACTGAAAAAGGTTGGGAACCACTGCACGAGCCAATGCAAGCGTGAATGTAACAAGGTGATGTCACCATCTTACAAACAAAGGAAACAAAGGAGTCCAATGGAGGGAACTTTGTGATTTGATCCTTTGCAGACCATTTACATGCACAGAAACATATACTGTATCACACTAAAGGAAAACCCCTGAAGAAAGAAAGGCAATGAAAGTAAAGATGTAAGGAATAAAGAGTATTGGCCTAACTGGAAACTCCGTGGAAGACGTGAATATGAGAACATTTAAGTGAAATTAGAAAGAATTCTGTTTAGAGAAAATAAAGAGAGGGAGACAGGAGAAATGTGTGCATGAGGAAAGGGAGAAACAATAGTGGAAGGACGATAAAGAGATGGCACCACATCTAAGACTAGAAGCTTTTCTCCCTGTCCCTCCCCCCCCCCCTCCCACTCCCTCTCATTACCATGGTGTCCTCGCCAGCTTCTCTCAAAGTGTCAAGCGCAAGACAGGATGTTGTTCGTGTCAAGATTTTTTCCGCATGTACGGCGCACTTAGAGGATTGTGGGTAACTCCACTCCTGTCGCGTACAGGCAGAAAAACAAACATCTGTCAATCAGTTTCGCTGGGAAAGGTAGTGTTTTAATGGAAATGAGCACAAAGCTAGTGAGATCTTGGTTGATATCCAATGTTTACTTAATTAATCCTGGTGGCTTGATAAGTAAACAAGACCCCCCACAGATTCTAATGAGCATATCGTGATCTACCTAACCAACACCGAACCTCTAGTTAAAGCTGCAATAATCAATATACTTTTAATTAAACATTGATTACATTAATGTGTGACAAGGAAGTTTTTCCTTGTACGATGTGAGGGTCTAAGGTCAGAGGGTGTCGTTTTCTCATACTGATATTCAGCACAAATGGTGCTGTTGTATTTACTGTATAGTGTCCTTACTGTATGATAATTATTATATGTACAGCACTTTGGCTCGACCACAAATCGTTTAAAAATGTGCAGATTTGATTTGATTGATGCGATAAATGTGACTGGTAGCCAAAAACGTACTATAGTGAAAAAAAACATGTTGTAAAACCTTCTGACCAACTGAAGAGAGCAACATCTTTCAGAACACCAGTGTAAAATGGTCACTAAAACAAAGATTCATATCCCTCTACAGGGACTATATTAAAATAATAAAAACCACACACAGTAACATATTCATAGTGTTGAGATTCATGCATTCATTGAAGGCTTTACTCATGGGATGGAGATCTCATGAGCAGAGAAGGACCAGGTTCATATTAGAATAATTAGGGCATGCACAAAGCAGCTCCATCTATCCGTGTCATCTGGAAAAGAGGTTTTATTTTGTTATTGAATAAAATATCTGTTATTTTGAGCCATTCTTAGTCGTTGTTTTTGTTTTCTTGCCCACTAACTTCACTCTCTTCTTGCTATAAAAAAAGCCTGTTACCTGTTAGACTCTGAATACCGCCTGTCCAGCACAAACCGACAGACAATTTGAGCAACTAAATGGTAAATGATGATGAATAAACCACGTAAGAGGCAGAACTTTTATTTCCTATGATTAGGCAGAGACCAAAACAAAGTTAAAACTGACCTGACTTAGAATACATTCTAAAGTTACCTGAATATGCAGGTAAATCAACAATTTAAAAGTCAGCCATATCAACTGTATGAGACGTTTACCATCCCAAATAGGATCATCAAACAAAGAATGGTTAACCTTACAGATGAAGCACTTAATTTCGGACAGTTTGAAACGCGAGGGCAGTGATTGGTAAGTGGTCTGCCCTCGCTCAAGGGAAAGCCTCCAGCTTGACTTGAGACCGCCCCCGTTATAATGGATCATTGAAAACCTGAAATTGAAAATATGGCAACGCCCTCTTGGAAAATAGTGGGAGGGCTTGACCTTCCTCGAAACTGGGCGTAGGCAGGAACAGGTAAGCTGGAGTCCGAAATTAAGTGCTTCATCTGTAAATAACAACATTGTTGCTGTAATTCTGAATATGTTTCTGAAATAGACCATTGCCTTCAACATATCTGGTAGCAAGGTGTCAACAATTGGTTAAATGTTATGTCTCTATAAAACAAAACAGAATACCTTTTATTGTATCCTGTTCTTTATTTCCAACCACTGCACTTCCTAACAAATATAAATGAATCCAAAAAGAATTGCACAACGTAATTATACAAAATAATCATCTGACTCTTAAGAACACTGCAGGACTTAATCTATTGTCTCTTTATACTGCTTTTTAATTAAATTGATAAAGAAGAAAATGAAAGAAAACATTCAAACTCAATTGAAAGTCAGACCTTAAATCACGGATTATATCTAACCTTTCACTGTGGTTGAGAAAACAATGGATTTTGCAACCAGAAAATGTTGTTCACCAAATAGAAACAAAGTGGAGGTGAAGATGGTGACGGGAGTTTGTTGAAAAAATGTATGGGAATAATTAATTTCCCAATCAGATTGTCTGTATGTGGCACGATGACTCGGGTCCCAAACCTCTAGTTAAACCAATTAGCAGCAGCAATTATCAACTTTTAATTCTCTCAACCCATTGGTTTATGTTAAAGGGGACCTATCATGCGAAATGCACTTTTGTACGTCTTTTATACATACATATGTGCTCCCGGTGTGTCAGGGAACTCACAAAATGTCAGAAAATAAAACATTCTCTCTTTTCCTCCGTGCGCAAATCTCTAAAAACGGGGGTACAACGGAGCTGATCCAGATTTGGCATCCGATATGACGTAAATGACGTCATATCGGATCAGCACTTTAGTAACAGGGCTGAACGGAGGGATATGAGGCATGGCTAGAATGGGTGATCTGTTTGGTATTTTGAGCCAAACACTTCATATACATATTTTTTATATATTTGTATATATCTGAGACCTATGCTATTGCCTAAAAATAGCATAATAGGTGACCTTTAAAGCGTTACATACCATTTAATTAGTTTTATATTTCATCCATCCCAATTAAATAGTTTACCTTACTTATAAATCAAACAGTGTGCCCTTTTCTCCAATATCTCATAAATGACAAAATACATTGTCTCTGTTTGCCTATTCACCATCTGATATGAATGTATGCATATCGGCATGTTTTGGGTTTTAAGTCATAGATACTGCTCTGCCTCCTGCTTGAAACTTTACACTGCGGCGGAATAATCCCCTATGCCAAATTGTCTTCCTCACAGCATAAAATTGCTGTGCTAAATCTAGCTTGGCCTTTAGCAGTGGGTGTTGCTGTGCGTCAACAGAATGATGTATAAGGATGGCACCCAACCTGCTATTCATAAGGCTGCTGATTGCTGGCTCTTATTACTCGGCTTCATATTGATTTCATGGCATGTCAGCGTGTGATCGTGATTCACAGGAGTTACAAGTGCTGTCTCAACATTTTCTCTCCTCTCTGACCCGATACGACTTGATGTTGTCCTTGGGTCAGATTTGTAACATTAACCGAAGTTAACAGCTGTCGTTATCCCAGATTAATGACGGAGAATGTCAAGCGGAGACATATGGAAGTGATAGCTTACCCCACACTAGCGTTATTTACATGCTGTTATTGATTTGACACAGGCCTGATCTTTAACCTGCAACAAGGTCAGCATATATGCTATCTAAATATTAATTCACACATTAACACCTTAACACAGATTCCATATAACAGCTCTCACAAGACATTTAACTACATATCTAACACTGGAAATACACTTAACTGAATCTCAAAGCTGCGCTGATCAATATTTTTATATTAACACTGGATCAATATTCTATCTCAAATGTGAAAGGGGTAGCTCGTTCCAAGGAGCAATAAAAGTGTAGAGCAAAGCATAACGATTTGAAAAAATGCCTGACAGGCCTTTTTCAATTACAAGACAGTAACATTTGTATCTGAGTCTGTATCAAGACTTCGAGTTGAATCTCATTCCCCTGAGGATACCGTGCATTACATCTCTGAAGCTGAAATCTAAATCAGGCTTTCCATTTCCTCTGACACCACAAGTAAATGTTTGCTTTTATAAGTAAGACGGTCCAGCTTGTATTTGTCTTTTTAAACTAGCTGCATCAGCAAAAACACGTGGGTTTGCTATCCTGGCTCCAAAATGGTGGAATGAGCTCCCCATTGAAATCAGGACAGCAGAAAGCTTACACATCTTCTGGCGCAGACTGAAAACTCATCTCTTTCGACTCCACTTCGAGCGATAGAATTACTTACAAAGCACTTATACTGTATACTAACAAAGGACTGGCTTATCTAAAGCCTTTGAGTAGCACTTGAAATGTTTTGGCTTTATGGAACCTGATGTAGTTATATCTGTTTTCTTCAAGTTTGTATCTTCTTGGTCGAATGCACGTATGTCGCTTTGGATAAAAGCGTCAGCTAAATGCAATGCAATGTAATCTAATCTAATCTGACTGTGAATTTGAAAAATAGGAGGATCCAGAGACATTTCAGTCAGCTTTACACAACAGAGCTGCAGGGCCCTTCTTTAGTTTTTGTCAGGAAATTCAGTTTATAAAGCAATAAGCCTAATTACCAATTTGGTTGATTATTCATTAAAACCTCCTCAGTGGTTTCATCCCACTTCCTTTGCTCACTGTGGCAAAGCAGGGCAATTCAACAGATTGGTTTTCACGTAGATAAAGGTGACCCAAATATCTGCACCGAGGCCCGTGGTGGAAACAAAGGCATGTTTGCATTGCAGCGGCATCTCTACGTAAGTATTGGTTTCATCTTACTGAGGAGTGACAATGATCATTATCACGAGACATTTGATATGACAGGGGGTCACTCCCATAATGATTGCTGCATCAGGATCCATTTTGAATTGCATACGTGCAGAGTGAGAGTAATGTGTATAATTATGTCTATATCAAAATATTCCTAATGATAGCTTGTTCATAAGGATGTTGTTTCTGCAATTCTGATCTGTAATGAGTCTCAGAGGATGGAGTAGCTTATATAAATATCAACATAGCATCCTAAAGATTGTGATGGATGGCTCATGTATTGTGGAGGCCATTACATAGCTTTTTAGAGCAAAGGAGAATATGAAATACGGATGTAAAAAGATAATTATCTAGACTCTAAGAGCAATCGTTCCCTGAATGAACGGTACAGATAGAAACATCCAGCTCCACAGAAGACCCCAGCAGCTCACCTTTGGATGACTTATGTCTTTGGCATAGTTCTTTTCTTACTCTACTTATCATTTACAACACGGAGCGCGTGTGTACTTCCTGGAACATTTTCATTAGTGCGGTTAGAAACTTAAGAGCCAATGGCCTGTTCCTCATCCCCTGTCATGTTGCCATGGAAACAAGAGGAGAAAGAAGGGCAACACAGGAAATATATTTATATATTTTTTCATCAAGTCCTCAACTTCACTAACTGTGTGCTGATTTCTTTCATGAATACAAATGTATAATTAGCCTCTAAAAGACATGAAAGGATTTAATAAGGAAAGTAAATATGAACTGCTCGTGCAGGAAATTGTAAAACTATGTTTGACATCCTCCATATTCTATGTTGACATGGAACAAGAATAATATTTAGGTGTCTCTCACCCAAAGTACATCACTTTATTAAAGGCTAAACAGAGCAGAGACATGGAGAACACGCACACTCTGCTATCTGTGAGTGGGTGCTGATGCAGCACATGGCTTATCACACATATTTTCAGTATTTGATTACAATCTGCACAGAGATCAAGATGAGGACAAGTTCAAAGAAGAGACTGCCAGGACTCTTAAACTGCTCCATCTTAATATATTATTTTTGCTGAAA
>CALSBZ010006684.1:1917606-1939990 GCA_943591055.1 Gobionotothen gibberifrons
TATTTAATCTCACCCCCTTGTCCCTAAATGATTTATTTATAATCTGCAATAATTATCATTTTTGCATTATTATTTATATTATTAGTATTATTAATCTGCTTCACTTATTGATTGACATATACACATATACATACACTGATATACATGTATGCACACATACATATACACACCTACATACTCATACATATACACATAGTCAAGCACCTTCCCCATCCCTGTACCTCGAGAAATGTCTCTGTATTTCCTCTTAAACTGCTTAATGTCTGGACATCGCTTTAGCTCCACATGCACACTCAGTAATAAGATCATATTTACGATTTAAAATGAACAATCATTTCATCAAAAGATATTCACATTTACATTACATTACATGTCACTTGTTAGACGCTTTTATCCAAAGCGACTTACATACTCAATACTGTGGAAAATCCCCACAGGAGCAATTTGGGGTGAAGTGTCTTGCTCAGGGACACAATGACATGCTGACTGCAGTGGGGTTTGAACCTGTGACCCCCTGATCCGAACACCAACACACAACCCACTGCACCACACGCCTCCTTATTAATATAATATAATAATTCACCATGGCAATATAAATCATTTCCCATCATTAATTCATTTATCAAATTATGAATCTAAATAATAACTTTGACTTCATTGTGGCTCTAACAAATAACTAGTGATAACTATTTCTGAGTTTAAAAGCATCAGAATAACTTTTTTACAAATCTGCCTGACTTGTGACATAATTAACTCCTTTCAACAACATCACTAAGCAATAGTGTTCCCAGGAGAAATCTAGTGTGTGTGTTGTTGTGTGTGAGTGTTAGGAGGGTGAAGTGGACTTATTCAGAGTCACAAGTCAATAAATAATTGAAAAGCTGCCCTTGTTCCACAGTTTTCCCTCTGTCTGCTTGTGTCTGTAATTAAGAGGTTAGGGACCCGCTAATCCAGAGGCTCTGTCGGGCAGAGGACGACGCAAGTCTTTCAAGATGCAATCAAACTTTAACAATCAAGAAGCACAACAGTTGCAACTTCAGAAGGACTGGAGTGATTAGAAGAGAGGGAAGAGGCATTGATGGGACACATTAACCGCTCAGTTGTTACATAATAAATGCCTTTAAATGTGACTTTAACAACCTTATTTTATTTACAAATTACATCAGGGCTAATATTTAATTTACTCTATTTTGTTTACAAAATGGTATGCCTTCAAATACGTTTACTTTAACATTGAAATTAACGTTTTACACTGAATCCATGTGGGGAAAATATTCCTAAAAGTTACTTAGTAGAAACATTTAGAGTGACTACTGTAAAAACCTTATTTTTTTATATTGGTCACATGTATATTGTTATAAATGAAAAATATAAAAACAGTTCACTGCTTCTTTTGCACTTCTGGTATGATGCTGATACATGTCGTCTCAGTACTAGTACTCTAATCTAATCTGCCGAAACCTTCGTGTGCAATATTAAACTTGCGTGAAATATTAAATATAAAAACATCTGCTTCAGATATCTACAGCTTAAGTGACATTTAATTGAAAATGAATTACTAACATCACTATTGGTTACACACAAAGCTCCTCTTTCCTGCATCTGTTAGAGAATGACTCCCATATGAGGTAAGTGCAAACAAAAAAAAGGAAATAACAGTAATGTAAATCTCTTTGCTGCAGTGCTAATATATATCACTGATCTTGACTCAAGTCGTACAGTCTCACCGGCAACTGATGAAGAAAGACAGGATCTTACTTTATACCGATGCCAGGACCAAAACATATATTTTTCCATAACACTGAGTGCGTTCCAAGATTATTTTCTATGGATTTTTTCCTTAGTAATGTCAAGCAAGCTGCCGTCCTTGCTAAGGAAAACTGCACGACAAACAAGAGGTGTTTTTCTTTTACCTCTAACACAATATTTCACTTGTCTATTTCATTCTGGGTTGCTTTGCCCTTAAATGCCTTGAGCCTCCACCATGTCATGTCTGCAAAGTGAGGTATAGATTAAGTCATGAATTGAAATTGCTATTGATGTGTGTTCTGGTTATTTTAGGGCCACTCATCCATCACAGTCGTGGCTGTATGTCACGATTTAAAATGACAGCTGGATGCAAACCACTGTTGAAATGATTCTATGTTAACAGTGACTCATTATGCTTATGCAATAGTTATGCTATAACTCATTATTTATAGGAGCCGAATGCCAACTCATCATTACCTCACATTCACTGCAAAGGAGGGATATGGACTAAAGTTATTTCAGAGTGTAGTTTACTCTTACATTACATAACATGCTGAACTTTTTTACGGGAAACAAACTCAATAACTATTCATTTTGTTATCTCTTAATACTTGCAGTTTGCCAATATCCAATAATGTAATGATCTTGGACAATGAGGTGGGAATTAAAAGCAATACTCTTTGCATTTATCGTACAAAATAAACCGCACAAAATGAGAGTTCAAATTAATAAATGATATCCTGTTAAAAGAAACCACTTGTATATAAGCAAGGTCATTTTCCTAAGGCTTTAATTCTTCCACACAATCTGACACTGACCTTAATATTTGAAACAAGGTGAGAGAACTGTCAAATACGTGACTTTGTCTCACAACGGCACAATAATTGAACCGCCCTTCACCTTGCACCGTCTTCTGCTGGCGAGTCGTAAGGCAAGGACACCGAGCAACAACATTTCTGTAGCTCCATTCACACAGATGTATTTGCATAACCCTACCTGCACATAATTACTCAAATAACCTTGAGCCGGCCAGTTGAATGAGGTGTGACTAATGACCTGAGCAGTTTGTGCTCAAACCTTCAGACCAGGCTAGGGGAATGCTTGGGTCACAGAAATATATCAACAGATTTTAGAGTCATAAAACCCCTTATTAGGTGCTTTAAGCATGTTATGATGAAGTTATGGTTACATGCAGAGCATTGTGTTGACTAAAACCATCATTGTTTGTGTAGGGACATTTTATATACAAATGTCATATTGTCATCTGTTTTGACAAAAAGCACAGCATTAAATCTGATTTAATTATAATTATGTGTCATGTGGCAGGAGAAGAATAACAAAGCAATCTGAACTGACTTCAAACACGTGTCAATTTGTTCCTTTATAATTGTTTGTCAAATGTTCCATGCCACTTTCTTCTGAAATAATGTCATTGCATAGCTTTTTCAAAAGGACTTTGTGAATCGGTTATGTGGGAAGTAATCAAAATGGTGGACCTTGATTTGCAGGCATTACCGTGCCAGCAGCGGCTGATTGAAATGAAGGAAACCTGTTGAGTATAAACATTCTGGAGGGAAATGACAAAGCAATTACTGCGTATCTAGCTGATTGGAGAGGTTAGACCCGTTGTTTAGTGAAGGATACCAATCAATAGCAAGCCCATATAGAAAGTCACTAATAGATAATGTTTTGAAGCTGACTACAAATGTTTTTCAAGCACTTTGAGAGTTGCACACATGATGACGTTTAATACTCAATGAAGAGTGAATATGGAACTTTGAACATTGACGTTGTGTGTTTTTGATTAGGGCCTCCATCTATCCGTCAACATGTACTGAATTGTGTATCCAATCTGATGCTTTACACTAACATCTGATTGTGCTTGTTTTAATAAACAACATGTTCTACATACACTGTATTGTAGGACTGTTGCCTTTTTACATTTGTATTTTGTGATACAAGAAGGGACAATGCACCCTTGAGTCCATCATGTAAATGTGTCAGATTAAGCCATTAAGGCTAATATGCATCTGCAGTTGGCAGGTTGATGACATTGAAAGGAAACATAAAAGAGAACATAAGAACAGGCCAAGCCCCGTGAGCACATTAAAAACATATATGCACAATTGAAGCACGATTGCAGATCACATTAAAGCACTTTTGCATATGCATGCTTCTTGCTTGTCAGTGAGGTTGACAATGTAAGATATGATCATGATGGCTTGTAACAATGTGCCTATGGAAAATGTAAGCTATTAGCCAGCTAACAGTTTGATTTAATAGGATGCTATACAAACTCACTGTCTGTAAATAGACATGTGAATCAGAGTGACACACCGTGCACAGCTAAAGTGATGCAAGTCCAGGGGTTGCTGCTACACTGAGCTTTTAATTATAATTGTTAGTGCACAAGTCAAATGACTCTCCAAGGGTTTCCCCTCAGGAGAGTATTTCATGTTATATATTCATGATTAAAATATTTAAATTAACTTTGCTCCATTAACATATAACATATAACATATATATTTTTAGCTGAATCACATCCAGTCCAACAAGCAGTAATAATACAATGCTATTAAGAACAGAATTAGCTTTCTTAGCTATAGACGTATTTGCAGTAATAAATTAACGGTATACAGTGTTATTGGTTACTGCAAAGTTCAACATTTCTATCTAACTCTTAACATAAATGTACCAAAGTATTCATCAGCATGTGTGAGAGACTGGGGTTTGATGGCAACACATGCATAGTCATTTCCTCTGCTTTATCTGCCAGAATACATCTATAAGGTGTCGACAGTGTCTTTTAAATACAAATGTTTTCACGGTGCATGATAGAAACCGGTTCACGTGTGTGTACGCTTAAGGCTCCCATGTAAGTTTGGAGGCATTTCAAGCTGCATCAAGTTAAAATATTATTCAACAATAACACCAATTGGAAAGAGATCTTGAAATTGAGGCTTTCATTGATTTGAAAACCATCCATTCAGGATATCCTCCTTTCTTTTCAAGGTCAAGGGCCTTTAGTCAATGTATAGATCAGAAAGTGTCTCATACCTGCACACTGTGTAATCACTTCGCCGTCAGCAAACTAGCTGCAGCCTGAGGGCTGGACTTCACTATAAACAAACCAACAGAACAGCCGTGCATTCAAATGAGATCTCCTCAAAGTCACCATCTCTTACCTCTCTTAATAATGAGCAATGGTCAAACTGGCAATAAATCAATAATCAAATAGGGGTCACCGATAAGCATACACAAGTAATCAATTCAGCCTATTGCGCTACTTCTGCTTGTAAATGGTTGCATGTACAGTAGGATGTGAGCGCAGTCGGAATACATAAATAAATAAGCGGTAAGCACTATGAGACCTGCCGCGGTTGCAGAGTGAAACCAAAGCGAGCACATGCTGACGGCCGGTCGTAGTGGTGGTGAAACGCAGCATCACTCTACACACTCTACACACTCTACACACTCTGGAGTGAGCAGCAGAGTGCCAAGTGCCGATCTCTTCCAGTCAATGTATCTGTATGCACCCCATTACTCCATTACTCTCTTCACTAACTGGATTAATACCAGAAACAAGTGTTATTTATTAGTTGAACAGATGTAGGAATGTCAACAGAATACATATTTGTATTGACAATCAATAGATAGATGCTATCATAGCTATCACAATAATAATGTGTTTTTTAATCAAAATTCTTTAAAAATAAATAATATTGATAGTATTTTCAAGTATTTTGGGAACATACAGTAAAAATAAATATACTTGTATGTTCTATATAATAACTCAGCCCACTCTCTTCAGTCTGCGTACAAATGACACGACTTTGCAAAGGCGTGCAATAGATACGCAGAAGTCAGTTTTTGCTTGCATATGATACTCCCACGTTACGTTTGTTATTAACGCATGTCAAATACGTTTTTTTTCTACAATTTTCTCCCACGTTACGTTTGTTATGAACGTAACTTAAATGCGTTTATTTTCTACATATCTTTGCCATTTATTTAACCCTAACCCTAACCATAACCCAATAAGCTGCTGTGTCGTTTATTGAACCGCAAACATTAAAACTGTCATTGGAACGGCGATCAAGCCTGAAGCCACAGAGCTCTTTGTTTTCATGTTTGAGGTGCAATATCAGAGTATCATATGCACGCAAAAACAGACTTCTGCGTATCTATTGCACGCCTTTGCAAAGTCGTGAAATGTGTACGCAGACTGTGAGACCGGGTTGAATAACTACATAGATAGATTGATAGAGAGATTGACAGATAGATACTAGATAGATAGATATAATGCATTCCAAAAAAGTCCCTTCACTTGTATTCATCAATTTAACAATATGCAATACATACAATGTATCCTTAGAAATTAAATGTATCCATGCACAATCTTTTCACACTCAACATGTCTAACTGGTATTTTGAGTCACAGTTTAAACTTCCCAGCGTATAACACATCTGGTGGAACGGGATGTGGCTGTTTTGATGAGACAAATATTGCTTTTGTCAGGCTGTCGGAGCTTCCCATTGTTTCCACTCTTTTATTGCGCATAAAACGACTCCCTGCTACCCAATGACTGACATGCACCTGTGCCACCCTCCATAAAAACAGCTTTGGTGAAGGTTTCAAGCAGCTGTTAACAACTCCTCCAAAACTGAGACAGCAGGTACATTGATATTGTAAACCATTCCCAGATCAAAGACAAAAGTAGATGCTGAGAAACTGACAGCACAACCAAAACAGATACATTGAGGAAGCATTAATGAACTCTCTGCTGTGCGAAATGACTTTATCTGGAATTGGGTCTGAAGTCTGCTTTTTGACATGCTGTAACTATATTGTTTTGCTATTTTAGTTATTTCTAGTTAGCTATGCGGAGCAGACAAATAGTGATTTTTACTTTTTGGAAACAAATGTGTGATCTAGTTGGAGAGGCGCAGCTGCAAAAGACTCGCTGTGTGTGTGCTGCAAGAGTGGGCTTCACTCACTTCAATTTTTAAAATCATGAGACTCTATCGGAGAGAGTGCTCTCCGCCACACACCAGTGGAGCTTCATACCCAATTACACATGTGAAGAGCACTATCGATGCCTAAACACATCCCAAACTCATCTCAAGTTTAGACAGCTATTTCAGTCGCATCATGTATGTCCAGGTATCAGATTGTGTTATGCTGCTTATATGTTGTGTGTAATGCAAGATCACCAATGGTCGTATTTGTCTTATGTGCGATCAACAAGGGCAAATAAATACGACAGCAAAACAGCTTTTAGAGAATATTTTAAAGGTCACCTATTATGCAAAATCCACTTTTTCATGTATGTTATACATCAACATGTGTTGTTTGTGTAAAGAGACTCTGAAAGTTTCAGGAAGAAAGATTCTCTCTCTTTTTGTCCTGATCCATTTATATAAAAACCTGTCTGAAAATGAGCTGATCAGATTTTGGCCACTTTATGATGTCATAACGATTTGTTGGCTTGTGTAACCATTAGCCAATCACCAACCAAGGTAACGCCCCCCCCCACCTTATCACCTAAATTAGGGATGCACCGATCGCCAATTTTTGGGCCGATCGCCGATTCGATCGAGTGGGCGGGGCCTATGGGGATCTTCCATTTAAAGTGATGTTTAAAACTCAGTTAATGGGGCTCATTCACTGGCGCTTCCACAAACAACAACCAACATAATTATTACATTCAAATGAAGTAAATTATTCAAGTTTACATTAACTTTGGATAATAACATGGGAGACAGCCTGTCAGTATCTGTCAGTATCTCATGCAGCTCACTGATCCAGTAATGAGTGACCCGACAGTGAAGAATAAATATATGTATAACTAGTTTAGCTTGTTCCAGAGGTCGATAAAATAGCTAAGTGTGTTGGGTCTAACTCTTAGTGTGTGTTTTGCTCTGCTCACCGGTCGGTCACAGCGGGTGGAGCTGCAGGATTTCTGCTTCACACACGTTGCATACCGCTATTTTGTTGTAATTTTCGGACACCTTAAAATCCAGACTGGTGAAGCCATTTTGGCGAGCTTGTTTTGCGGCGCACAGAGAAAAGTGTCATGTATTTTACGTCAGAATTTTACGTCATGCGATCGGCTCTCGCGATTGGCATTTTTAGAGAGCACCGATCGATCGGCAGAGAGTGAGTATCGGCCGATATCGATCGGAGCATCCCTAACCTGAATCTCCTCCTAGAGAACCATTGTGTTCTCTTCAAATATCTCACAGAGGGGCGTGGGGAGGGGCTCCTTATTTTCATCTAAAGTAACAGACAGAGAATCAGCACTTTTGAAACAGGGCTGAAACAGAGGGGATGGGATGCTGCAATGATCTGTTTGGTGTTTCAAACACTTCAGAGACATGTTTTGAATATATCTGAGACCTATAATAAAGTAATACAAATAGTATAATAGGGGACCTTTAAGTCAAACACTTTCGATAACACTGGTTGTATCAACAGTGTTATCGAAACACTCAATAACCTCAGTTAATGTGAATAAAAGAAGTGAATTCAAGCAAATCCAAATGATCACCACATGCAACACATGGCAATCTAAAATCTTAAATGAAAAAATGTAATGAAAAAAATAAAGTATAAAAATAATAACAATATTAATAGTAATAATAATATAAAATAATTGTATTGGGAATAGAAAACAAATAAAACAAACCTGCACTTTCCAATGACTGACGTGCTCATTTTTTCTATCTTCTGCCATCATAGTGTGGCATACTGTGCTTATTCCCTACAAACAACACGTCTAAATGTAATAACTACTGAAAATAAATAGCCTCCCACAGTTCTTTGTCTACAGTGACAGACTAAACAACTCCCTGTGGCACACAGGCATACTGAACATACAAATAAGAGCAGGAAAAACATCAGATAGGACCAGGGAAAAAACTCCACTGGGAGACAGAAGTGCCTCCAACACACGGTGTTCCACATATAGCCAAACTTTAAATGTAAATTCAAGCTTGTTTCAAAGGTGTTCGTTAGAGTTTTAATCGATAAGTTCCAGACGCTAAAGTATTCTGCTTCTAAAATGTTTTCTCTTGTTCTCTGAGTTTAGGAGGATAGATCAGTGCCCAAAGGAATTTCAAAACCAGTCTCCCCATAACAGACTCCATGACAAAGAACTACTGTTGTTGCAGCAGTTTACATCATGATATTGACTTTATTTCAGATGGTACTTAACCAGCCACCGCAGGCTATGTACAATCTGTTTTGCAGATAAATGCTAAATGCACACATTCTATGTTAGCATCAGGGATAAAAGAAACAAGAGATGCCATATGCTGCTGTTACTAATTAGTTTGTCTTGACCCAATGTCAATCCAAATGTTTCTTTTCCATTATATCGCACACAGAGAACAACTGCATGACCAGAATAATAAATATGTGCTTGGAAGTTGGTAATCAAGGGAAATAGAAGAAGCAGAGCACTTAGCATCGAGGGTAATTCACACAAAAAAACATAACCTCCATTAAGACCTCACATCTGACCAGGCACCAAGAGAAGAAGGTTCATAATAATACAACCATTTATAAATACCACATATTATCTTATATTAATCCTTTAGATAGGGACAAGAGAAAACAAAAAAAGATGGAAGAAATGACATGTTAGGGTAATTAAAAGCTCATCATGTGTATGAATTCAGCCAATCTCATATTATTATCGCAAGGACAACTAAGATGAAGACACTGATTTAACATTATATTACAAACAATTCATGTTACTACGCATATCCATTTTGATGGCATCAATATTCATAATATGATTTAGTGCTGGTAGTATACTTACCTAGGATAGTGGTACCCACACGGAAAGAAAGTATATGCACATATATGCCAATATATGGCAAATATATGCAAATATATGAACCTGACTTTGGGATATATGTGGAAATATATGAGCTATATATGACACATATATCTCCTATTAATCCACATATATGCACATTCAAATTCTAACCGCTCGCGGATACAGGAAAACACAACAGACAGAACAAACATACAAATTAAATTACATTAATGTCACCATGTGCACGTTTGCCTTGGTGGAGTGGACAGAAGGTAGTGACAAGGGACTTAGGAGCATTCTGCCGATTGACTGTGTTCGAGATTTTAATGAAGAGAATTATTTGAATGGCGACGAAGAAACTCCTGAGGAGACACACACAACGAAGGGCCAGCTGGGTACAGCCATCAACAACAAGCTGACAGAGCTCAGGGTTCGCCAAAAGCAGACTAAATAATTGACATTTATTGACAATAAATGTATGTTAATGACTTATACATTTTGTGTGTTGTATTTTTGTATGTAGGTAGGCTATGTAGGCGTGTGGCGCAGTGGGTAGAGCCTTGGTCTGGGGATCAGATGGTCACAGGTTCAAACCCCATTGCAGTCAGCAAGACACTTCACCCCAAATTGCTCCTGTGGGGATTGTCCACAGTATTGAGTATGTAAGTCGCTTTGGATAAAAGCGTCTAACAAGTAACATGTAATAATATATAATCCTTGAACATAGGTGTAAATAAACATGTATGCACATATAGGCTAAACTTATATGCATATGTGTGTGCATATATGGATATATATGTACAATTTCAGATATGTCGCATATATGTTAAACATATATGTGACATATATTAAAAATATATAGGTTTATATATATTCCTTCCATGTGGTAGTACTGGTAGGTTATTGTTTTTCCTTCAATTAACACTTGCTATGGTAGGTATGTAAATGAACTAGATGAAGGTAACACAATGTGCTTAGCTGACAGAGTACTCCTTACTGTGAATCATAAGGAGAGAAAAATGAAAAATCACATGTGGAATGCAGATTTGTTTTTATATGAGGTCATGCATCGGGCCTTTTAAAATGTGTGTGTGTGAGGACTTCTGGTCCAGGCTCTCGTCATCTCACGCCTAGACTACTGCAACTCCCTCCTGGCTGGTCGACCTGCATGTGCCATCCGACCTCTGCAGCTCATCCAGAATGCAGCGGCTTGTCTGGTCTTCAACCTTCCTAAATGTTCCCACACCACGCCGCTCCTTCGCTCCCTTCACTGGCTTCCGGTAACTGCGAGAATCCACTTCAAGACACTGGTACTTTCGTACCATGCTGCGAATGGATCTGGCCCTTCCTACATCCAGGACATGGTTAAACCATACACCCCAGCGTGTGCACTCCGCTCAGCATCAGCCAAACGGCTCTCTGCACCCGCACTGCGAGGGGGACCCAAGTTCCCATCAGCAAAAACACGTGGGTTTGCTATCCTGGCTCCAACATGGTGGAATGAGCTCCCCATTGACATCAGGACAGCAGAAAGCTTACACATCTTCCGGCGCAGACTAAAAACTCATCTCTTTCGACTCCACTTTGAGCGATAGAATTACTAACAAAGCACTGCTAACAGAGCACTTATATACTAACAAAGGACTGGCTTATCTAAAGCCAGTTGAGTAGCACTTGAAATGTGTTGGCTCTATGAAACCTGATGTACTTATATGATTCTGTTTTCTTCAAGTTTGTATCTTCTTGGTCGAATGCACTTATTGTAAGTCGCTTTGGATAAAAGCGACAGCTAAATGCAATGTAATGTAATGTAATGTAATGAGGAGGTTTGTGTTAGTTGTCAATCTTATCAGAAACTCCAGATGGAGGAACAATGTATACATGTTAGTTATTGTCTTAATGCCTTACTGCAGTTATAATGAGGCTCTATTTATAAACAGAAGTAGGAACAGGAGTAAAGATGAATATATGTATCCATTTCAAACAAAATGATATATTATGTATGTTTCTACAGGAAAGATTGTATATATATATATATATATATGTATTCTTGGTTATGTGTATCCTATAATAAAACCATGAAACAGAAGCCAGTGTGCTCAGTGGAAATAGTGCGACAGAGATTAATGTATTAGCCTGCCTACAAGACGTCAGGAGTTGGCAGCAACTGGCAGCAAAGAAAAACAAATAATACCCACGAGGAATCTCTTGAAATCAATTTCCAACCAATTTCTGGCTAGTACATATGGCTTTGAGGATGATATCATAACCCATGTGAAGAAACTGAGATTACCACTACTATAGACTCTGTAGATAACGGCAGGAGTCATTTTAGATCATGTCAAGAAGCAGATAAGTCAATGTGTATAGGCCATGAAATATCCATTAATCCACAAGAAAGCCTTTTTCACACTTCATGTATTTTTACGCCGATCAGGTGACACTCACAATCATATAAAAGCTGCAGCGTGATCGCTTATAAAGGGACAGAAACTGCATCCAGGGACACATTTAGCCTAATTCCTTACTTCCTCTTCTTCTGTCTACACCTTCAGGGTTTCTTCCACTGTCTTCTCATATTTTTTCCACCTATTAAGTCCCGCAACAACACTTACTTTGAACTGGAAGTATAGTACGAATCACTGAAGCGAGACACTCTCCAAATGTGGTTTGAAGTTGTCTTTAAAGGCTGGGATTCCCATTGATGCCTTATTTGAATTAAGTGACACAAAAAAATTGAATATTTCACATGTTTTTTATGATACAGTTGAAACTATAAAAGGTTACACTTTCTCTCACACTCTCTCCCACACACACACACACATGTCCTCCCAGTCAGATTAAGAGCAAACAGGGGGCACTTCGATTACAGCAGTAAAATGACCCGCTTCACACAAAGTTCACCTCATTTTGGTTGCAAATTAAATGTCAGCTTTGCTTTAGAGAGCTGAGCATAGCCTCACAGAATACAAATGTGCTGTGGCCATTCCTCCACATCAACTTGGTTACCTTGTAGGGCTGTTTAATGAAATAAATCCAACAGAGGATTTTTGCTTTCAATAATATATTTCCATTTCAATCAAATACACAATGTCCTCATAAAGATATGAAACCAAAAATGTTTGACAGTTCCAACTCTCACAGCGGGGATACAAAAATAAATCGCATCAGCTTCAATTAGTGCCTCAATCATATTAACAGCATCATCTTCATTAGTGGCCTGACCTCAAGTGTAATCAGCATACCGTCGACAGTTCTTAACAAAGCACATTACAGTGTTGCGAAAATACAGGTTTAATCTAAGGCAGGTAGTAACCGGAAATAAATGGGGCCTTGTGCTCATTTTCAGGCTCATATTTGTATGTTGTGCCTCTCCCGTTTCTACCGTTTACATGCTTTAATGTTTAAAAGGTGCTTTCTGTTTCTCATACTGCCTGTGCTGCAGCACCTCTGTTCTCCCTCTGTCGGGAACAAGAGCGCAGTCTGCTCTGATTGGTTAGCTGGTCAGCTATGTTGGTCCACCACTCAGAGATGTCCCACCCCTTAGCCTTACAAGGACATGCCGGGGCCCTTCCTGCCAGTAGCTTTGCCGATAACCTGCAGGTCCGCTGCAACTCTGACTACTTTTAAATCCAGGCTGAAGACTTTTTGTCGCTGCTTTTAATTGAACTATTCACATCGTAAACTGCACTGTAACTTTTATCCATGTATTTTTTCTTTTAATGTTTCTTTTATTAGCTTTTTTTTTTAATGACTGATTTTAAATGCCATTTTCTTAATGTCTTTCATTTTTTGTAAAGCACTTTGAATTGCCTTGTGTTGAAAAGTGCTATATAAATAAACTTGCCTTGCCTTACACGAGCAATGTGTTGGAGCGCTAGCCAATAGAGGTGCAAGTGTAACATTGTGATGTCCTTGTTCCGGAAGTAAACAAAGGAGTCCAATGGAGGCGCATGCTTCAGCAAAATGCCACACTCCACACCACTCAAGTGAACAAGTGCCCTGTCATACAATTCATAATATGCGCTTGAAACTCTAGAGGAAGTTGTGTTTGAAGTTAGTAATGTGATTCATTTACCGTATTTACTTTTTTTGGTTTCCAAATTCATTGCAGGCGTTGACATTGACAGCCCAACTCTAATACAGTCCATCATGCTGTCTCTGAACTATTTGGATCCCAGCTTGCCATAATACTTTCTCAAACCCCTTCACAGAATGATCACTAGCTCACCAGTGCCTCTCAGCCCTCTGCTCCAAGGGTCTTTCAAATGTGGCTTAAGTGAGAAAAGCTCACCTGAGCCTGGCCCACTTAAGGTTGTTATATCTGAAGACTGCAGCTACAGGGAGCCTCTCCTCCTCCTCCATCATAATCTTCCCTCTGAACTCCAGACAGCGTTAACTTCCCACTGGAGCAGGTGATGAGTGGCAGTGTTAATGTTATGCTACGTAGATAGCATGTTCCCAGGCTGTGTCACAAACACATGCTAGCAACATGTGCACAACAAACACATGCGTTCTGTGTATGCATAACCAGGCACATCTTACTGTATAGTCAATGAAAACAAAGCTGTGTGTTACTTTAGGCTTCCTCATGTATACAATACAAAAGTAAATCATACTGAATGATAGAACTAGTCAAGTGCAAGCACACATTCATAAACATACATATTGGATGTAAACAAGTGTGTTGATGAGAATCCTACCTTTAGCAGTTGCTCCCCAACTACAAACTGCATACATATAGCCTACTTTTAGGTTAGTGAGTACCAACTACAGACTGCATAAACTATCAGGCAAATCTCTCCAGAGCTTCCTCCAAAGGAAATAAATAGATTAAAGAAGTGTAATCTCAGCCAGAGAGGAAGATATGACAGACTAGTCTAGACTGAAATGTCTCTTGCTTAGGATGTCTGGTATGAGAAGATATTATCAAGTGAGTAGGGTACATCTGATGTTTACTACTGACATATCTCTCAAGCACAATGATATGCCTACATTGCTGAAAAAAGCTAATACAGGCGGCGGGCATGGCTGCTACTACTGTAGGTTGTGAGTGACAAAAATAAATCAGGGTTAGGGTTTAAAGCCTGCACACTGGACGCAGGTGTTTTTATTTCAACACCTTAATAAGCCTTATGGTTCCAGCTGAGCTGCTCAGATAACATCAACAGGGTTCATGTACTAATAGCATTGATGAAGGTAGAAGCTGTCCTGACAAAACTAATATGAGAGGGAGGGAGATGTCAAATATGCACGGCTTTCCACACTACCTGCACATAAATCCAATCAGAAACAGAGATTGAAAACACCTGTATGTGAGGACCGTTGGCTTTCAACTGAAACCTTTCCAAAAGCATTGTGGCACATACGGTAGTTATGGAAACCACTTTGAAACATGACTCATGAGGTGTTTAAATTGTTAAAATCCTGAATATTATTGAATGTTTGGTAGTTTTGAGTACGTTAGAAGTTGTGTATGTGTAAAAAAAAAAAAAAGGAAAAAACAATATTGATGTATGATGATTTAATAGCAGTTATTATGGGCGTGTACAGTTTTGCCACGTATGGGTCCAGAGGGTGCAAAATGCATCACGAGAGTATACAAAACATGTAAGGGTAAACGACATTGGATTTCAAAAATTTGACTCAAAAGAAGACTTCTTGCAAAAATCCATGCCAATGCCACAGCTGAAATGATCACCAAATCAAAAAAAAAAGTCAGGAAAAATTTACAAAAATGCCAGAGGAGGGCACAAGGGTTAAAAGCATTAACAGCAACACGACTTCCATTTAAAAGATCTGGACAGAATGCGATATGAGCTAATCATAGGGCGGTACAACGTGTTCCTTTAGTCAGCAAAACTACGACAGTAAGCCTAAATGTTTCCCCGTTAAACTTTTTTATTTTTTTATTTTTATATACTTTATTAATCCCTGTGGGGAAATAGTTTCTCTGCATTTGACCCATCCTAGTGTTAGGAGCAGTGTGCTGCCATTTTGAACGGCGCCCGGGGAGCAGTGTAGGTAACTTACACTGCCTTGCTCAGGGACACCTCTGTAGCACTTGGTCTTTCCGGGACTTGAACTGGTGACCTTCCAGTTGCCAAGCCAAGTCCCTATCGACTTCGCCACCACCGACTTCGCCTAGTAAACATACTAGATGGTGGGATCACAAAGGAAGTGATATTAGTAGACCACTCATATCATAATAAGGCTTCCCAAACGTTTGTGTCCAGTCCAATCTCCCAGCATTAAGGCAGCAACATTCCCACAACCTCAGAGATTAACTTTGTATGTCATTATATTAATTTGAGAATGGTATGTTACTGTATACGTTAAGAAATATGAGGGAGACCTCAAATGGCATTATACAAAAGCTGATATACATAACTTGTCCCCAAATAAAAGTCTCACAAATCTGCATTGGATTGACAATGTATGAGACCATTTAACACGAGCCTATTCAGGTATAAGTCTATTAAATAATAATAATAATAATAATAATAACTGTAGCTGAATAATCGGCAGGATTTCAGCCAAGGCACAAACTTAAATGCAAAAACCCAAACCCCCTTCTTTATTTCGTTCTCCTGGGTCTTAAAAAGTGCCCTTTTAGAATGTGCAAATTAGCATGCATTAGCATTTAGGATTGTTGTTTATTTATTTAAACCTGTTCAGTATTTTACTGAATCCCACTGCCATTTACAAGAAGAGCAAACATAATTTGGATGGCCAACCAAGATGGTAGTGCAAGACTCTGACCAGAATACTAATGACAGAGACATGGTGAGGAAAAGATTTAGAGGCACTTTCTATCTCATAAAAAAACCCTGGACTGCTTGAACCCCGTTCAAATTAACATACACAGTGACAGTTCTTCAGGGCCGCTATCAGCCTGAAAGCATCTTTTACATATGTGGCATTTCCATTTTTTGCTGAATATCAACTTGCATTAAAGAATGTCTTTCTGTAAGGATGGTTAGGTCATTTTATGTTTTTTACAGCACCACTTTGAAATTTACAAACCATCAGGATTAACCAGTTCAGTACTTTTGAAATCCTACAACAACAAATTAAAGGCTTGCTTTGATCATTTTAGTGTCAGGAAAGATATGTTAGTGATTTTTAAACAAAATATGAAAATGCTTGTTGATATTCTTTATGCCATCTTGTTTTCTGCATGTGCATTGTTGCTGTTTTTAAAAATACTACAAGCTCAGCTGCTTACTAACAAGCTAATACACATGCTTATTTGAGCGTGAAAGTGAAAACACACATTCAGTCAGTAACATACAACCCTCACACTCTTTTGTGTAATATTAAAAGCTATCCAATTAACAATATAATTCACTTGGCGCCTCATTGTACTGACTGTGCTAAATGTATTTTTCTTGTGTTCTACATCTGATTGTTTACCAGCAAAGGACCATTGTGACGTAGCGTTGACATGTTATATCAGTTGAAACATATATTGACTTTATATTTAATAGATGCAAGTAACCCCCCCCCCCCTTCTTTCTCCTGCTGCGTTGCTGTAAAAATAGAGCTCTGGGTGCATCATCCATGATAATTAAAACTATTGGCAGCTTGCTTTAGCCTGTGTTTTCACTCCCTACTGACGCTGATCAGAGTGGAGAGACTTTAGTACAGTCAGGACTGGGAACTGATCCAGCAGCGATGTTTGTGGAAGAGGCACCTCTCACCCAGCTGTGCTTTTGTAATATACTTGCTCTTTTGAGGCCTGAAATTCATCTAAAATAAATACTATTTTCATGGTTTAATTATAGCTTATTTTAGCGCGTTTCCAAGCAAGCTGTGAGTGTTGCAGCTTTTGAAATATTAGTCACAAAGCAGGTTTTGACAGAAGCTTGTGTTCCAGGGCATCAGAGTAACAAACAAGCCGGGGGCCGATGGAGAGGTCTCAATTGGATATTGTTTTGTATTCACCTCCTAATGTGAGACTGTGTGTGTGAGAGTGCATGTGTGCGAGTGCATGTGTGCAGGGGGTAGGACCAATTTCCAAATTGAAAAGTTTTGTTAACCAGCCAAAAATGCAATATTGTAATAAAGGCTGTTTATAAGTCATCACCATGCTGACTCACTGACATTTAACATTTTCAAAAGGCTGCATGGAGATAAATCCTACATACAGATGGTCTCAGTTTTCTTCACACATAGAGGCCCACGTATTGTCTAAAATAGATGACCTGTTGGGACTGTGAAAAATGTTCTGAACCACATATTGATACATGATCAATTGGCTCATTGTATTGCCTACAAGGGTGTGAATTTCACCAGCATGCACATTCACAAATCCAAGAATTTGTCTCTGATGTCTTGTCCCACGCTTCTTGAGTAATTCATGGCGGGCTAGGCGGAAAATATTAATGAAAAAAATAAATCAAGATAAATATATGATCACTGTCAACTACTCGGCCAAACCTTTCATTGTTGTGAGCAGGAAGTTAACCAAGACTAGTAGCATGTTTTTAGTTGGCAGTTTGCTATTTTGAGACACCCAGAGGGAAACTGAGATTATGTATGATTATTATTACTTTTTTTTATTTTTTTTTTTACTTCCCATTGTAAAGCATCCTTGGATTTCGTGAAAGGCGCTATAGAAATTGAAATTATTATTATTATTATTTACCATAAACATCAAGAAGTTATTTTGAAGGGGACATATTATGCTTATTTCAGTGTTCATATTTGTATTGTGTGATTATTCTACGACATGTCTCCATGCTTAAATGTTCATAAAGGTATTTTTTTTACCATTGGTCTGAAACCAGAGCCCAGTCTGCTCTGATTGGTTAGCTGGCCGGCTCTGTTGTGATTGGTCAAAAGCTTAGAGATGTCCCACCTTTTAGCATCACTTTCAATGTTTGTGATAGCCAATAGTTGAGTGTTATATAGTGATGTCCTTAAGTTACGAAAATAATCAAAGGAGTCTAATGGAGGCGTTTCAGGCAGGGGGGGGGAGTGTGTGTGTGAGAAACTCCCTCTTGAGGGAACTTTGGGATTTTAGTCTTTGCAGACCATTGACATGCACACAAACCTATAACACACAACAAGAAAGGGACAATCCCAAAAAGCATAATAAGGCCCCTTTAATATTTAGTATTAATAACGTTGCAGTTTAAACATAACAGAGCAGCTAAAACCGCAACCCAATCTCTTCACTCTCGAAACACATTTGGGATTTGACCTACTCCTCAAATTTAGGAGGTGTAGTGTGCCAGAAATCAAGAGAATCTGTCAAGCTTCAAAGTATAGTTTTATTTGGGAGTTTGACAAGCACAAACAGTTTCAACCGAACTAATAGGTGGGACAATAAGGGCTTTGTAAATTAAGATTAAATGGTGATTTAATGTAAAGCGCCACCCTGAGTAGAGCTGTACACAATGTACTGTAGGGTGCTCACTCCTCATATCACTCTCTCCCCATAACAATTCATGTTGGAAGCAATTTCACTGGGCTCTGGTTAAGTGCCAACAATTGACGCAGAAGGAAGAAAGCTGATACTTCCTTTTCCCAGCATAACTATAATGAACAGGAGCAGTGTTGTTAGAGTAGTGCCTCCATTTTGAAAGGTGTAAATGCATTACAGGAAGTAAAGCTGTATATTATGCACGTCAGTTAAAAAGTATTTTAAAGAAATGCTATCCAGATGATCAATACAACCATCACTGTGTTGTGTCACAGTAATTACAGTCAGCAAGGCATTTCTTTTTAATCATGGGCCAGACTTGATTGACGAGTGATTGAATTTGCTGAATTAGATTAGACCTAATCATCAGGCCACGTTGTACAGTAGTTCTTCAATGTACAAATGATTATTTGCTGGGATGTGCATTTGCTTTTGCCATGGTATGCTTTCAAAGCAAACTAAAAAGTACATTGCAAAAGGTTGCATTGATCTGCAATATCAGGCAAGTGACCTAAACTAAATGATCATTACAACATGAAAACATTATGCTGCAGTGAAGTGGCAAAAGCCATCATTTCCCTCAATTGGCTCTAATATGATCAGAGATTGTGCACTTGTCACAAACCATCTAACAGGAGTCTAGCCAGTGGTTTAATTTTTAAACGAACAGTATAATTCCAATTCATAAGCCCTATTTTATTTAATGAACAAGAACAACAGTTTTCCTCTTTAAAATAATTGTCATGGACACAATGTATCCTAAATGAAACCGGGGGCAACAGAGGAAGCATGTGATATGATTTTGTTGAACAACAGGATGCACAAAAGGTCAGGGTTGAATCCTTTTCTAGGACGGTCACATACAATTATCCCTATTGTGTTGGTCTAGCAAGAGATGGAAATACGGATTATAAAAGCTGTTCCTGAATTATTTATTCATTTTCCAATTTATACCATTTAGCTAAGTCGGCCGGAAAAACTAGACAGGGGAAATGAACAAATATTGCTCTCTCATCCTACATGAGCAACTGCTGAGTAAGGTCCTCACCCTACAACTGCTGCTGACTTCAGCTTTGACAAATCCCAAATGTGAGTGCATGTGAAGATACGGGAGGAACAGGGCGATCATTCCAGAAAATGTCTCATTTGTTGAAATTCAGATATTTTTTAGTGTTAGTTAGGATGATGTAGGTGATGTGAAAGACTGCTTATATTTTCCGTCTCGTAAAAGGAGCACATACTATGCCACAGAATGATAGGAGATGGATATCATCAGTCTCAGACATAGATCATATGGTTTCAGGGAACATATGTCCTGGGTTGGTAAAGGGATATAGAATAACACTAAAGTAATCTCACCAATGAAATTGTAATCCCTCCCCCCCCAAAAAAACTCACTTAAAGTAAATTCAGTTGTTTCTGTATACTGTAATCCTGATATTTAGAACATCTTTCAAAATATAGCGTCTACTTTTATTGTCCTGCTTGATTTATAAACAACCAAACAGAAAATACTTGGCTATTTAGGCTTAAAGTATTTTGTCGGAGAACAGTCTGTTATGGAGTTCCTCAGGGTTATATTCTTGGTCCTCCATTGTTTTTTAAGCCGCATTGGTCAAAATGCGCCTTATTGTCTTCCTGCCTGCCATTGATAATAGGGATCCATTAAAGTATATGAAAGGACCATTGTTTAAAGCACTTATATACTAATAAAGGGCTGGCTTATCTAAAGCCAGTTGAGTAGCACTTGAAATGTTTTAGCTCTATGAAACCTTATATGATTCTGTTTTCTTCAAGTTTGTATCTTGTTGGTCGAACGCATTTATTGTAAGTCGCTTTGGATAAAAGCGTCAGCTCAATGTAATGTAATGTAATGTTTACCTTAGGAATACTTTATCCAGTTAAACCCTACTCCTGAATCACTAATAGCTCAGCTACCTAAGAATTCCAGTAAACCAATCACTTATGGCACATTTCCACTGCAGCGGGGTAGCCCCGTTTAAGCGTCCTCGCTCAGCCGTGGCGCATTTCCATTACAGTTTAGGACCTGGGGTAGCAACGCAGTGTAGGCGGGGCGATCGGCACTTTCACATTTCGAGTTGTTCCGTCGAGCTCCCGCTGGATTTTATCATCCCCAATGAGATGTAGGAACGTCGTCACCTCCTCAGTCGACCACGGTGTGCTTTTCTTTGACGTTGCCATTTTTGCAGCTCCTCCGTTTACAAAAATGTGGTGTATAAAAATGCTGCAAGCTTGCTTCTAGATATATATGCGACGCTAGGGATGATCTCACGGGATCTTGTGACGATTCTCTCTGACCAATCAGCAGTCGAGAGTGTTGACGTCACTAGTTCAGCCCTGGCCCTGGCCGGATAGAACCACGATTTTATGGGGCCGGAAAAAGAGGGAAAAAGTACCCGCTAGCCGGTGCTAAGCTATATGGAAAGGCCACCAAAAACTGGCCTGGCCGCTTAAGGATGCTTAAACGGGGCTACCCGCTGCAGTGGAAATGCGCCATTACAGTACTTTTTTCACATAGTACACATGACCAAAAGCCCACAACAGTAATGTTTGCATTTTCATATCCACCTTTGAGTAAAATATAGTATATCAAACTGCACTGCCTTAGTTTAGATGAGAAATGTGTAGTACTTCTGTGGCCTCACCTAGAAACCACCCCAACATCTAATCTGCTCCATGAATTTTAAAGACCGTCTTTGTGACAAGCGTTTTACATTAAGTTTTTTATTAACATTTTGTTAGAAGGAGAGAAGCTGATTCAACTGTTAAGCAGAATACGCTTTGATATAATTCAGTCACAAAATAATTATCCTCCTTCTTCCTGTAGCTTTTTAGCTGAGAGTTATAGGGAAAAGGGTAGATTCATCCGGATTTTGGATTCATTTGAAGTGATTAGCTAATCCTTCATCCCTTTTTAGGTGGTGGATGGCCAGAAGTGTATTAAACTTGAATTGAATTTACTTTAAACACTCATGGTGAGAGTTAACGAGATTTTTGTTCAGTGACACAATTGTTTTGACTTGGTATAAACAATAGGATAATGTGCTACATGTTAAATTGGGTCTAGCAAGAAACAACTGTGGGATAATAAGCTCATATCCACAACACTTTACAATGCTTGCCCACCACTATGAACACCATTAACTGTGAATTGCTGTGACACATTTGCCAACTTCATTTCATGCATCATGGTAAATCATGAAACCACATCAGTAATACCCATCATTCTCTCTAACGGCCTTGAGAATAATTGCCTTGGAGGTTAAGCACAAGTGAGTAGTTAACTTCTCATTTGGCGATGGGCAGTATCAGTGGTTTCTGGCTGTGGATGCAGGAGCATTCATGGGCACTGTGGATA
>CALSBZ010006684.1:1940000-1952048 GCA_943591055.1 Gobionotothen gibberifrons
ACCCACTGCATGGCAAGCTTTTACTGCAGCAGAGTACGGTAGAAATGACTCAGGCTAGCCACACACTAAGGCACATCCTGTGTCTGTGTGTGTGCCTGAGGCAGACTGAGAGGGAAAGAGAAGGACATCACTTAATAATTACAAAACAAATCTACTCATTTAGTAGAATACCTCTCAAAGACATAAGCTGTACATTTATAAGTGATGTATTCAAGGATATATTCTTGATTCCACCTTTCATTGGAATTGAAACCCTCATTAAATATTTAGCAAAATCAGATAAATGTTTATTTAAAACCCTTAAACCAAAAGTTATATTGCATTAAGCATGTTCAGCCTGGCTGTCAAAGATTCAAAGGGACCCTATTATGTTTTTTGGGGTTTTCCCTTTCTTGTAGTGAGTGGCTAAAATCCCAAAGTTCCCGCCAGAGGGAGTTTCTCTCCCCCCCCCCGCCTCCATGTACTCCTTTGTTTACTTCTGCAACATAGTGACATCACTATCTAAAACTAGTTATTCTCTTGTTCAGCGCTTTAACACATTGTAGGTGATCCCAAAGCGGCTCACCAATCATACCAGAGTTAACCAATCAGAGCAGACCTCTGGTTTGATGGTGAAAAGAGGTGCTGCAGCTCAAGCAGTTTGAGAAAAATGAAGCCGTTTTTGAACAGCATGTAAACATATCACAGTAGAGGCACAAAAGTATTAATTACTATCATTATGCAACCTGAAAATATCCATAATACGACCTGTTTAGTCGATATAAGCAAAGACTAGATATGTGATACACTGATGAGACACACACTTTCAATACACTGCATTAAATCCAATCAGCTTGAATATGTGTTTCAAAATGAACTCTGCCAATGATCCAAAAACTCTTTAATCGGAACTTGAACCTCTGTGGCTGCACCTGCAGTTTAATATGCATCAGAGTATCAGCAGTCATTGCCTAAGTGCTGGAAAGGAATTATAAATGAAACAGAAGGAGAGGGTCTACCCAAGGCGGGGTAATTTGATTTATCTTTTATTATTCTTCCATCCTCCGGTGTTATCATGGTTTCTTCTCCAAAATAGGAGATTAGATAAATATTGATGTCCTTTACAGGAAATGCAGGCAAGAATGTGTGAGATGCAGTACGTCTATCACTTTGTCCATAGGGAGAGCGTGGAAGTTGGTGTAAACTGAGCCCCTCCGAAATGCCTCAGAATAAGTTTCCCTGCCTTAAGGCTTTCTCTCTGTCTCCTTTGTCCTCTTCTGTGTGGCATCCTGTCAATCTTGCATTGCTTCATCCTCTCTCC
The DNA here is from genome assembly GCA_943591055.1 of Gobionotothen gibberifrons. Lineage (NCBI taxonomy): Eukaryota > Metazoa > Chordata > Actinopteri > Perciformes > Nototheniidae > Gobionotothen > Gobionotothen gibberifrons. The sequence continues at coordinate 1,941,301 of CALSBZ010006684.1, forward strand.
TTTGCTTCCCTCCTACATCACCTTCCACTAGCCCCTCTCTCCTATTCTCTTCATTGCTTTCAGTATACAGCATTAGCGTCCCTCCTCTCTTTTCTCTCTCCCTCTTGTGTTCCAACATCTCTCACTCTCTCCTCTCCAACAATCTCTCTTTACTCCCGTCCCTGTAGAGTTCACAGAGACAAGAGAGGGAGATGAACACAGAATGAATAACAAGACAGCAGTGAGAGATAAAAGGAAGGGAGCTCATCCAGAATGCAGAGGGGACCAAAATAGCAACATCAATTTTACCTCATGCTAGCAGCTGACAAAGTGAAAATATGGGAAACATTTCACGTATTTTATTAACATGATATATTCCTAAGGATAAGATTGATAAATATAGAACACATTATTAAAAATAATTCAACATCTCTCTCATCATGCATCCACGTGATCTGAAAGTCAGCCATCTCACTGGCTAATGATCTCTTTAGAAGTCAGAGCTGTTCTCAAAAGGCCCCATCAGGTAATCAGACACATCAACATGAAGGGAAGTTGCAATTCCCCCCCCCCAATGCATTTTATTTATATAGCGCTTTTCTCAACTCAAAGACGCTTGCAAGTCAACATACAAGTCCCACCTTGCTTCATCACACCTACATCGAGCACACACACACATTCTGTTCAAGCCACACATTCTGTTGCTCTCCTCCACAGAAAGTTAAGCGTGATAAATCCAGCCGTTCCTATTCTGCTTGCACCTACAGAATTATGATTCACCTAGGTATTATAACCTCCCTGTCAGTGTTTACAAATGGCCAAAACAAACAGCATCACTGTCACGTAGTAGACCATGCAAAGTTGTCTCTAAGGGATAGGATCTGAAAATAACAGCAGATCAATAGCAAATACCAAGTGGAGCAGTTTTCCCCCCAGCCTCTGAAAGCACCAGCAACACTGCTAGTGTCGACACACATTTCTGTTCCCTGTATGTCCCTGCACTCTCTCACACAACCCCAGCAAGCCCTTCCTCATTCCCCCCCCCCCCCCCTCTCTCCATGTCCTAAATAGCTTGCTCTGCTTCATTGAACTGCTCCACTATCCCATACTGTGTACTGCTTGCACCTGTCAATATGTTATGAGCAGCAAATCAGGTAGGAAGTGCAAGAAAAGGAGACATACAGAGGAGAGAGAAGGAACACATCCTTACCAGCGCTGAAACGAAGGAAATCCAGAAATTGCTTGCTTCATTCCACGGAGGCTGCTCATTAAATCCAAGATACTGGGGAGATGATTGAAGATTCCATCGAGATGCTGCCCCGAGAGGAAGGAAATGAGATTCTTTAATAGCAGGATTTTTTGAGTGTTGTTAAAAAAAAGTCTGGTAAATATGCATAAGGAGAAGGATCTGATATCCAAGTCCAGAGCACTTTAGGAGTCCTTACAGTCAGCTGCGAAGCCACATGTGTACACTCACTGACACATGCGGTTCACACTGCAAGCCACACACATACGCACACACACATAGGGAGGATATATCCTCTGTGAGAACGGAGGGATGGAGACAGAGAGAAAGAGACACACCGCGGTATGGAGGGGATCTGGAGAAGGGTAAGGTGGAGGGAGGAGCCGCAGTATGAGAGATTGAGAGAGGGGAGGGAGGAGGAAGAGGGGAGGAGAGAGTCTCTCCATCCCTCCTTATTACTCCCTACATTTGAACTGCAGTGTGATATGCTAAAAATGTAACAGTGGGAAGTAATACATTACTTTATACACTGGTGATACATTTATGTGTTACCGTTTTCCATGTTAAACAGTTTAGGGTAAAAGACATGCTGTTACAATCAGATTGCTTTGCGTACTGCCGCTTCCTCATGCACAAGCCAAACAGATAAATAAGATGGTAAGATGGCTGAGGAAGATGAGAAGGAAGCAGGTTGATGCACTGGGCAGAAAGCCCAGATCCAAAGACATCCCGGTGGTATATCAACCTGGTGCATATCGACTAACTTTGCAAACAACCATCACAGGACCTCTTCTAACTGTGCCAGCTGCTAGCTATCATCAGATATGAACCTACTTGGTAGTTATAACCTTAATGTAATGTATGCCGCTATACTCTATGCATCAGCCTACATGAAATACATATTTAAAACAATTATTTACTGTTCGACTTGCTCATAAAGTGTTTAAACGTGGAAATTATATAAAAAAAACAAGCATTTTGTAAAAAGGTTGAAGAACAAAGTCAAAGTCAGTTCAGCTTTTTGTTTCAGAGTACTTTCGGAAACGACTCTTGCTAAAGTGGAATAAGAGCGGATATAATTATCCTTGGGTCATTGCCCTAACAAGGATGTATCCTCCAGCATTGTCCAACCAACCACGCACATTACCAAATTCTCTCACCATCACTTCCTCTGAAAAGCACAGCGGCATCCCTTGGCTGACATGACTCACTCTAGATAATCCTACACTGATGACTCATGCTCTAAATCGGCGTACACTTCTGGGCAGGGGTTAAGAGTATGGGTGGCATGAGCGGTCAGGACACCCCACTGCGCTCAGTTTACAGGTGGGATTAAGAAGCAGTGGCTGGGAGGCTCCGAGGATATCTCTCTCCTCAGTTGAGCCATGGATGCCCTTCAGTGGTTTAGGCTCTTGGCCTCAGAGGATGAAGACGACAGTTCAATACACAGCTGACTTCAATGTTATCGCTTCATGTGTGCACTCTGACACAAATTGATTACTAAACCATATTTCCATGTTTTCTTCCATACGATTCAACACAAATAGACTTGTGTGATCCCATTGAAGTTAGTCTCACTGTTGACTCAATAAAATATATAACCCTTGCTGGCGGTTGACCGAACAAATGACCGTCAGATTGCAATGCCAGCGGCTCTGTAAGGCTGTAGACTTAGACACAGTAGTGCTTTTAGCTTAATGCTAACATCAGCATGCTAACTTTCTCACAATGACAAAGCTTACCTGCTATTGTAACAACATATAAAAATAGAACTGAAGCAGATAGACATCACTTTTTTGTATTGCAGATACCATTATAAGTATTACCATTTTGGTTATTAAACTCACATCCTGTAATGATACAAGTTTATATTAAAGGTTAAGGGATACTTAAAGTTTAGACACCTACTTTGATTGTACTGCTTTGTTATATCTACTGTATGTGAGATTATTGTATTCTTTGTTTTATACATATTTGGAGAATCGGATAATTTGCAAAAGGACATAATGTTATGATATATCTATAAAGAAGTATATTTTCTGTATCAAAAGGAAAATGTTACCACAAAGAAGAAGACAAGCATATACACTACAGTATATGTGCATTACAATCTATAATGCAAAGCTTTGTTTTCGGTCTTAACATGACATGCATGTAAATTGCAGTGGTGTGTGTCAGTGGTGTTGATGAAGTGTTGATGATTCAGAAGTGTCTGACATGTTTTCAGAATAGTGAATGAGGGCATAAGGGAGAGATTTCAGACACAGTGACAAGTAAAAGAGCGTATTTCCATAAATGTCAATATATCCCTTCAAACAAGGGTGCTGGAGGAATATGAAAACATTTCATTTAAATATTCTGCAGAGTCGCTATAGTTCTCATATACTCTGCTGTAAGCACGTGATCATTTGTGTGCACCATCTTATTATCTTGAAATATAATAAGCTACTAATTGGTGACTCGACAGCAACATGGAAAAGGTTAACGTTGTGATCACTCCTTTTTATCACTTTTGTCAGGAGACAATTGATCCCTGTAATAAGTAACCACATACTAATAACTTTATATATTTAGAGCTCTGTATGGTAATTGACATTTGTATAGGGAAATATATAGTTTGCTCGCATCTGTGTTTGGAAAGCATGAGGTTTGATGATCATCATTAATATTACAATAATTGCATATTTGCGTGTGAAGCCAATACTGAATGTCCTAAGCTTGGATATGGGATTGATGGTTAGCTGTTTTACCAGGGCATTGCCTGCATGCATACTGCCACTTAGGGACCTACACCTATGGCAGTGAAGAATGGCAATATTTTCCTCTTTTTGCAATGTTTTCTACAAAAGTTACAGTGAATACCCACAGCGAAGGAATGTTGCACCTGCAGCCCCTCTGTGCGAGGGAAACGGATGATTTTGCAGGGTTGTGGAAAAGGGTTGGTGCTTGCAACCAACCATAAGAAAAAAAGATCAATTATTAAGTAGTTCCTCCAGAAAAGCCTGGGCTTTCTGTCCATCCACACAGAAGACAGTCACAGCTTTCCCTGCCATCCTGGCGTTGGCTCCTGTCATTGTTTAGCATAGGCAGTGTGTTCCCTGGGGAATGCAGGAACAAAATTGTAGCTTTGTGAATGACAGCATTCCTCCCATTTCAACACCACAGTGACCCCAAGAGGTGTTCAGCCACCACATTTCCCAATGGATCACGCAGACGGTGTAGCATATGGAAATGGTCGGATTGATGCTTCCATGCGGGAGCTTCCATGCTGTTATAAATTGCTTACATTCGGGCAATTTATTGTGAATCCTCTGCAGACATTAAAAGGGAGGAACTCTCCTTTCAATTACCAGCAACATGGCACATGTGTGACAGTTGTAGACATGTACATATATAACTGCACATAACCTAGGATGCTAAAATGTAGATTTACTACACTCTTTGTCTTTGCAGATGGTGTTAAATAACTTTTTTGGAGTCAAAATTAATTGAAAACGATATTGTTAAAGAGGACGTATTTAGTTTTTTGAGGGTTTTCCCTTTCCGCAGTTTTTTGTGCATGTAAATGGTTAAAGTTAAAAATCCCCAAATTCAAGTCAGAGGGAGTTTCTCTCCCACACACTCCCATATGCACTATTTTAAATGACTGGATACAATTGCATTAGTTATATTACGTTGTGCTTATACAGCAGTTTGCTCAGAAAATATATTTATCCAGTATTGTCATATTCCCTTTGTAAACTATATTTGTATTACTTTGGTCAGCAATGATATTGTTGAAAATAAGCACAAACAAGTTGCCTGCTAGAGCTCTAATAACAAAAGGACTTTGTTAGATATATACTATTTTGCAAGTTTGCAAAGGAGCTTAATTTCAAATGTTGAGCTACTTGTCCCTCTCATAGCCACCTGACTCATGAAATGGATGTGCATAGTGTGTTTCTGCTCATTGTTTCTTAGATTTAAATACAGCCCTTCCTATCCTATAATGAGCATGAGATCCATGGACAATGGGAACGCTGTGTCGCTAATCCAGCAAAAGAGCTCAAATCCCACCATGCAATGGAGTTGGTAATTACATGCACACATTGGCAGTTGTTGTTAGTCGTTTGCTATTCAATCAAACTGTCCGACTAGCTTTTGTCTATAAATATAAGTCAAAGTTATTCGGGTTAACTTTATATATGTATTTACTTTTTCAAAACTGAGTCATGCATTAGCACTGTTTTCTCTTGCTAACTGAGTCTACCTTGTGGCAACCAAAGAAACAATGCTGTTAGAAATTATTCTAATGTACTTGATACCTGTAAATGATGCACTTCGTCACCAGCAGAAAACAGACTAATCAATTGAAACCAGTGTCATGTAAGATAAGATAAGATAAGATAAGATGTACTTTATTGATCTCAAATGTTTTTTTTCTTTTCGGGATCAATAAAGTACATAGTGACACGTTTGGTTATCTCCACTAGGCCAATTAACAATGTTAATTTCTAAACTTCCATCCATCCATCCATCTTCTCCCGCTTATCCGTGGTCGGGTCGCGGGGGTAGCAGTTCCAGCAGAGAGCCCCACCGCTCTGACTGGGGGATCCCAAGGCGCTCCCAGGCCAGCGAAGAGATATAATCCCTCCACCTGGTCCTAGGTCTACCCCTCGGTCTCTTCCCAGCTGGACGTGCCTGGAACACCTCCCTAGGGAGGCGCCCAGGTGGCATCCTAACTAGGTGCCCGAACCACCTCAACTGGCTCCTTTCGACGAGAAGGAAGAGCGGTTCAACTCCGAGTCCCTCCCGGATGACTGAACTTCTCACCTTATCCCTAAGGGAGACGCCAGCCACCCTGCGGAGAAAACCCATCTCGGCCGCTTGTATCCGCAATCTCGTTCTTTCGGTCATGACTAAATGACCAGTAACAATCATATTTCCACTCATTTTTATATTTTAATGTACAGAGCTGGATAGAAACAACCTGGAGCATTATGGTAGAGGTCCATTGATAGAATCAGGTAGCCAATGATGGCAGATCATAAATAGAGAAGAGTAGCTTTTCAGGGCAAAACAAACAGTCCTTGCAGCTTGATGTCTGAAATCCCTTCAAGACATGGAACAAGCATTTCCAAATTTGGCTTAAGTGGAAAAACATGTTCTGTCCTTCACCGTCTAAATGCGTTTTTATTCTGTTAACCAAGCTCTCTTTAAATGTGTTAAAATCACACAGAAGTGACAGTCCTATTCATGTTAAGAAATGTAAGCCTTGATTCTGTCATATTTTTAAGGAAGTCCTGCTTGCCTTTATCAGCTGCGTTAAGATGTGTCAGCTTGTTGTATCCCAAACTCAGTATTACAACCGTTTTCCACTGTGATTTCCTGAGCAAATGTGTCTTACAGTATGAATGCATTTGGATGCAATAATCATAGCCTTAGCTCCGTCTCTTTTAGGCATGCATTCGTTTACTGTTGCATTGTGTGAAAACAACCTGTGTTGCAGACATCTGGTCTGGCTAATTCCTGTGTCAGTGTCTCAGCCCCCACTCATTAGCTTGACCTCTTACCCTGCAGTTTTAATAATCCACAATATTACAACCTCTAGTGACCCATGCATATTTATAAAGCCCTCATTATGCGATCACTCAAAGTAATCATTGTCCAGGGGCCCATTATAGCAGATTTTTTGGCACAATCCACTGCGGGACAGTTTTCCAATAGACATCGCAGAAGCTCATGTGCTTTGCAGACTTTCACACCATGGGGAATCCCTGGGATCACAGGTGGCTCTGAAGAGTGACAGAGGATACACTTTGAATATATTGCTCTACATAAACAAGCAACATATTATATTAAAATCATCCAGCCAAAAGGGCAAAGCAGACACAATCATTTAGCCAGCTGCTATGACTCAAAACAGAAAAGGAGAGGCTTGGCTATAAACATTTTGTAGTTTATACATCTCCCCTTCCTTCAAGGACTCTATCAGCGAGTCTTTCGCATACTTTCCAGCTCAATATCCACACTAACAACCCTCGCTCCCTGAGCTGCTTGTCTGTTAGTTTTATTTGCTTTTAGCTGCGTATTGATTGCTCCTGTTCCTACTGCTGTCTGTAAGTCTACGATATGAGGTCTGTTGTTGTTCTCCAGATCCATCCCAGCGCTCATATTGTTTGTATTGGTATCAGTGTGCATTGTCTGATTATAACCCTCATTTGAGTGAGCTCTGCTGTGCTGTTTGCAGCTGTGCGACTGTTGGCCTGCTGTTACTGATTCTGCCTCTCTTGTCCTTGCCTGTGTTGTTGTACTTTGTTTTCTTTGTTTGTTCCCTGGCACTGACTTTCAATGTTGAAAGCTGCTTTTATTGTGTGACCCCCCCTGTGTCCCTTTGTCTCACAACATGAGGTGTGTTTCTGAATGTTGCTGACATGAACCAACCTGTGTTTGGTTCATTAGTCAAGTCAAATGTTTGGATGCACCCTATACCTAAACACTTAACATTATAGTGAATACATTACCTGTTCGATCCTGTATTTCACTTTTGTAACTGTTGCTGCACCTCCATTTCCATTATCTTATCTGACCTTATCACCTTCTAGATAATGTGTAATAAATGCAATATGTTTCTATTGTGATTTGCTATAATAGCACTTTATTGACTTAAAACAACTTATCTCTTTTACCTTGTATCAGTTCTTCACATGTGTTGTCTGACCTGACACAACTGTTTCTAACCGTGTGTGTCTTATTCTGCAGCCATGAATGGATATTATGACATAAGTATTACATTTACTTAACCATTTTATGGATATAGGCTTTAACCAATTAATTGATAAGAAATGAATCGCACTAAGAGGGCTAGCAAATACAGCCTTTTTAATATGCCCATGGATTGTTATATACAACATGATTACATGTAACTACTGGGTACAATTTGTGCACACATAGGATAGAACAACATCATATATGTTGTAAGGTGTTGTTGGTTCTACTTTGCAAAGCCCCCCAATAACGTCTTGCCTTACAGATTCTAAACACAAACACATGGAAAGAAAGAGTACAGTTGCCAGCTAAATCCTCTGCAAAGATGGCTGATATCCAAAAACAAGTGCCTTCCTTCCTTCATAGGGATTCCATTTTTCATTAATTTAGTCAGAAATATGAAGGTTTTGTCAGAAAAGCTCTTGAGGGTATTACCTGCTTCACAATAGAGTGGCTGATTGAATGAAAAGTGGCAGTGTCCCTCACAATGGTACATTGTGCATTCAGTGACGCAGCGGAGGTATAATGGTTACTTTGGACATGTAACCTTCAGTCTGTAGACCCAAGGTTGTTCTGCTCACATACAAGAGAGAAGTGGGACAAAGCTACGCCAGTAGTGATGATGTTTAATTCAATAACTTGGAGAATAGTCAAGTTTTTCATCTATGTGGGCGTGATTACAGTTTGGTTTTTGTCTTTACTTTTATTTTGGGACTCATTATCAAACTGAATAACAGACAGATTATAACTTGCGTCCTTGCTGCTAGACTTTAGTAACTGCAGTATACAGAAACATCAAAGATGTATACATATCCTTTTTTTTCTGGATTTGTTTAGGTTATTTGAATCAATACATGTATATCTTTAAACCTGTGTAAAGCTTTAGTTTTTCATGCATAACCACAATGGCAGAAATCCTATTGAACTTTACATGTCCATCAACAATAATCCAGCAAAAATGTAAAAGGAACTCTTTGTATTTGTCACAAAGCAGACTATTTTTTAGAGGAAAAAAGATGACAGGTGTCATATAGCCAGCAAAGTAATTTTCACCCTGTCAGCCAGTTATCATTGTTCAGCATGTTGTGTGACTGTGTGAACTGTGGGCTTCCTGCAGTGGGAACTCTTCAATTTCGCTCTTAAGGATGTTGCAATATTCAACCTGCCATACCCTCCTATGAATATTTGAAAGGAAAAGCCATAAATGTTGAAAAGATTATAAAAAAGTTAATACCCCATCCCACTGTTGGTGGTTCAAAAGTTTGACTGTGTGCATGAAGAATATGCATTATTTAAAAGGTGCGGTTTGCCGTCTTATTATTCTGTGCATTGGGACAAAATAAGCGGTCTGTTCTCCAAATTAAATATGCCTCTAGCCTTGAGCAATCACATGTAATGCTTATGTTGGTATTACATGCGCACACAGAGAGGTGAAACAGGGACTATGGGTACGAGAGGGGACAACAGGTGACCATGATGTGAACTCATCATTTCATTCTTATGTTAATGTTTTATTTGATTTATTTCATGTATTTATCTTGTATTTCATTTGATTCTAAAACAAAACAACTGTCAAATTCCCCCTCAATAAATAAAGTAGTTGTAATGTTAAATTAAGTTGCCATACTGGATTTCAGGGCATTGCAGTTAATTGTTTTTTTATCAAATATCCGTCCAAATCCCCACAAAATAAAAAAAATTCTCAGGAATGTATAATATTTTATGCTAAAAACATTGTATACGGACACATAGTGCTCCCCTGGCTTTCTACTTCCTGTTTTTAAATAACTTCATGTCTCAAAAAAAGGATCTTTCCCCAGCTCTAATTTAATTCACATTTTTGTGAAGTGACCGTCACAATGGCAACTCCTTGATCCTGTTTAATTTGCTCTCAGCGTGTAATAGCGGAGTTGTGGTATATCCATAGGAAGATTGGAGGCGCTATGGCAACACTGTTCTTTAATTTCCCTGCTATCGGTCCTCAAGAGAGAGGTAGTCACATTTCAATAATGAGACTTCTAGATGCTATCACACAACTCATCATCATTTCACTTCCTTTACATCAAGGTAGCTTTATATATATACCGTACATATGATAAAATGTATGTAGGACATTATCCATACTAGATACAGTATTATTTGCTAACTTTGTTCCTGAACTATTTCATATTTTTCAACCTCCACACTTCTGGTGTTTGTTTCAAATATTGTACTCTTTCACTGCATGATAACATGATCTTAACACGTATTGTGCTTACTCCTGTTTTTGTTTGGTTACTTTTTAAGAGTAATGTGACCCACAGAGCAGGAAAACTTTCCTCCAGAGCAATGAGGTTGACAGTAGCAGTGGGTTATCCAAGGTCAAAGTGAAATTGATTCTGGAAATGTACAGTCTATGCAGATAAAACCAAGAGGACTCCTAAGAAGAGGGTGAGAAAATATAAGATGTGTACTTTTGCTGGAGCAGCTCCCAGACTCTGAAGGGGAAACCTATGGGTGGGGGAATCTGTAATTCAATTCTTCCCCACGGTTTAAAGTCCAATTTCTCCCACAGTTATTGAATCTTAACAAGGTGATGAAATCAGACTTGCCTCCGTCGTTGGTTGCAGTAAAATACAAATATCAGACTGAACGCAGCAGAGAGTCTGAGAGACCTGGATTAGGTATTTTTACTGGAGTAGCAGCATTATTCAGAGAGCTTTTTGAAGAGGGCTGGTTAATGTCGCGCCAGTGTTCATTCTGCTGCACCAGAGCCAGAGGATGTCTGCCTCTGGTG
>CALSBZ010006684.1:1952148-1972023 GCA_943591055.1 Gobionotothen gibberifrons
GTGTGTGTGTGTGTGTGTGTGTGTGTGTGTGTGTGTGTGTGTGTGAGCCTCAACCTGGATCCATTCCAGATTATCCCTCTCTGAGCTTCAATACCCATGTGTGTGTGTGTGGCACACACACACACATGGGTATTGAAGGGCCGTGTGGGCCAACATTCAAACTCACCTCGCACACACACTACTGAAATCCTCTCACATTCACTACTGAACACCTCACACACACACTACTGAAAACATCTGGCCTTGCACACACACTACTGAAATACTCTCACATTCACTACTGAACACCTCACAAAAACACTACTGAAAATTAACCTCACAAACACACTACTGAACATTAACCTCACACACACACAACTGCAAATTAACCTCACACACACACAACTGAAAATTAACCTCACACACACACAACTGAAAATTAATGAATGGATACAAATTAATGGTTGAATGGTTTTGACTGATCCTTTTCCGGGTTCACAAGTTCTCTCCTTTGCTACGAAATGTGTGAAATGAAAAAAAGGTTGTGCATCACCTTACTATTCCTTCAAGCAGTAAAACACACACACACACACAGACACACACATACTAACACACACTCACCTTCTTTGGTGACAATTACCACACTAGGGGAGGGAAATGGATCTGGGGTGAAATGTTTACCATGCATTATTTTTCAATTGAGAACACATGCATTGATGTAATTGTGGCCCTACGTTGATCATGCTAAAATGTACGTTGATTAATCATACATAAAATCAATTTATACTAGAGAATGCAATTCCTGAAGAAATTGCTAGTGGGAATGCTTTATGCTGAAAAGCTGACGCTAAACTGCTATGCTGAAATGTAATGAAGAATTTAGATTGAAATTATACATGAACACTGGGGGCTTTAATGTGTGATGAGAGAAGAAAAGAAAGTAAAAAGGCTTGGAAAAGCAGCAGAATATTTGAACTGCAAACTTTTGAACTAACTTGATGGCGAATTATCTGTCGCCATGCCAACGGCATTTGATGACATCCCATAATACGCTTAGATGCGTTGATAGCTGCATCGTTACCAAACCTGTGAAGTTTTGGGCCGCATTTTCACTGAAGTTATGAGAAAACCGTGTTTCATGGCGAGCATTGTGTTGCCATGGCAACGGCATTTGAAGAAATCTCAAAACTGTCCCGTAGATGTCTTCACGGCTGGACTGTTGAAGTTTGAGCAATTTTTGAACATTTTCTTAGGAGTTAATGTATAGCGACATCGTCTTTTATGGCGAGGGATGCGTTTCCATAGAAACGGCATATGATTACACCCCATAATTGACACAGAGCTGTTGAGGGCAGGACCATTAACCATTATCTGAAATCTGCTGCTCTGAGCATGTCAGTTGGAGTTATGACATCATCGTGTTCCATCCAGGTGTTTATATTTGAGCTAACGACATGTCCAGAGATCAGAGGTTTCTATGGTGATGTGCACTAATCAGTGAGTGGAGAGCATTTTCATTGTTCTGAATGAGAGATAAACCTCTTACATGTGAATGTTTTGTTGAAGAACCGTAACAGATATCGGTGATATTTCAAAGCGTGAAGCATGTCCAGGAACTTGAGCATCTGAAGTGTACTTTCTTTTTAATAATGTGGCCTTTTTGGCAGATTAAAGGTGCGGTAGGTACGTTTGAGAAACCGGCTCGAGATACACTTTTTGTTATATTCCATGGAATGCTCTTAACATCCCGATAGCAATGAATATCTTAAGTGCTTTGACAAAAAATCCATAAAAAAATGTCATCTGTGGAAGCCGTAGTACTGTAAAAAGCATGACCAATCATTTTAGCCGGCCCGGCTAAACTAACTGGATGGCCTGTCAGCCTTCCATCTGTGCACACATTTATCTCGTGCCCTCATTGGTCATGTGCGCGTTTGTGTGTGTTGGAGGAGGGGCTCTGTAAGGAAGTGGCAGATTTTTTCCGGTTGTGTAATTTCAAATTCGAGCGCACTCGAGCTGGTTTCTCCAAAATGACCTACCCCACCTTTAACTAAAGGTGTGCGGCTGCTGTGGTGGGGATCGATGAGGCTGAACTTACAATGGGGTTTAATGGAGACATGTTGACATTTTTTGTCACTTCATGCCCTCAAGAGGCATTTTGCTTAATGATTTTAAATTTTTCAAGCTACGAGATGTTTTCCTACGTTTCTCTTGAAGAATTATGTCTCAGGAATGTACGGTTTGGGAATTATGGCAGGTTTAAAATAAAATATGAAGGCACAATTAAATCTGTCCTCCACTCTAGCTGTGACATCACGCACTTTAAAATCTGAAGAAGGCCTCTTTACCAAGGTCTGAACAATGTTGAATATCTCTAAAAGTATGAATCAGATTTAAAAGTTGTGTTACACGAATAATGTCAGAAAGATGTGTAACATTTTAAAGTTGGAATGAGGTTTCTGAATGAAAGTATGAAGGAGCAGTTAGCAGTTGAAGTTGCATGAAGATTGCTCAAGTCTGAAGATTTTCTCCATTGACTTCAATGGTTAAAAATGTGATGAATTATGGGATATATCTCTCGAATTATGAAAGTTATGAATAAGAAAAGTAATACCCATTGATTCCCGACCGAGCTGAACGTTTTGATGTTCGAACGGAGTTTCTGCAATGTGGAATGTGGGAGAAGAAGAGGTGCAAAATAACCCGGCGGAATAATAAATAATTTTGTGCGTAGCATAACAGATAAGGCGCGTTCACACCAATTACTTTTCCCACAAAGGTTCCTGAGAACTTAGTTCATGAGAACTAGATCGCGTTCACACCGAAATTAGTTCCTGGAGGTGGATTAGGCAAATTAAGCAGCTGACGTCACTTCTTCTTCTTCTGCTTTGGGTTTACTGGCAGGCCGCAAACCACTTCACAGCGTATACTGCCGCCCGGAGTCCCCGGAGTTGGGGACTCCGAGTAAATCGCCAGAACGCCGACACCTCCTCATCTCCACCGCTCCCATGTTTTATTTTGTGTTAGTTAGTCTCTCTGCGTTTCTGCGCTGGGCTAATACTAATGCTAATAATGCTAATGCGAAGATAATAAAATGGCGGCTTCACAAAACTTTTTGGGAGTTTTACGGGGCGTGGTTTGCATTCCGCCCAGCCAATCAGAAATAGGAACCTTTTTCACTGCTCTCTAGCAGGAACTGAAAAGGGGGTAAAAAGGTTCTCATGAACTAATTTAGTTCCTGGGGCTTTTTGGTGTGAGCGCAACTAAATCGTAGTTCTCAGGAACCTTTGTGGGAAAAGTACTTGGTGTGAACGCGGCTATAGTTGGAATGCTGTATCAGCATTCCCACTCAAATACATCTGAGAGCCACAAATACATTTGGAACTTATGGCAATGGGTTTTATAGCAATGAGTATCTTGTTTGCATAATTGAGCTACAGTTCTTTCAGAAGCATGAAGAGAGCCTTTCACAGAAGGTGAAATAGGTGAATCCCCCTGGATATCTGAATGTTACGTTATTCCATATCACTGACTACAGTCAAAGAGACCTGTCAGAATGGGGATAAAGTCAGCTTATTCTTAAAGGCACCATTCCCTTTAATGCTTACAGTGATAACTGAAGGTTACTCGCTCAATGGAGCTGCCATGATAATTGGCATTTAGTGATGAAATGTCTCGCACAATGAATGCTAAAAGGGGAACTAATTACTGCCTATCCAAGTGTCAATAGCGTCTTCTGCTCTCTTCTAAATGTCAGTTTTACATTGAAATGCTGGAGGCATGGCTGCCAAGCACTAATGGCTGGTCAATGACAGCACTAGCTTCGGAGCACACTCTAAGATAGGATATGACGAACATTGTGACAGCTCTCCTTTTCATGCTGCTGCTTGTCCTTAAACCTGCAATAAGGAAATGTTCACATTTTGAAACCTTTGGAATGATCACCTATCATTTTTACTTGAAAAGGCTGAAGCTGATTACCTGTGCCTCCAGATGAAAGCTTGGCATAATTGTTATAATCCTGCATGTCTGACTGTCACCGTTGCTGCTCTGTTAGGTTTGTCTCCAGTTTGACCCCAACACAGGGCTGCAACAGTTAAGGTCCTGATACTCATTACCAGTTGCAACACGGGTTCGCAACCACTGTGGTCCTGGTGATGGAAGGTCAGGGCTAATCACAGTAACGTAGCAATCATGTCAGCTGAGGGAGAAGTGTTGAATGTCAGGGCTCATTATGCTACCAATGACATTGAAGGCAAGTTTGCAATTGCATGATTACTCAGAGGGAGCGTGGGTAACTTTAGCTGCTTTGAGTTCAATATACCAATCATTAGGTAACCCAAGAGAGTGCAACAGAGACATGGAGGGTCTAAATCAGGGGGGTCAAACTCAAGGCCCGGGGGCCAAATCCGGCCCGCGACTTCATTTTATGTGGCCCGCAAGAGCTTGCAAAGAATATGATACGTTTATTATATGGTTACATGCCGCTTTACAGAAGCACGTTGCCAATAAACTACATGACCCACAATGCATCTCATTTTGTGACATGCGCACTGAAGAGACTTGCAATTATTTGTCCTAGACTTTTGCCTTCTGACGTAGTTAATTATGAAGTTATTACCCTATCCGATAATAATCCAATGCAGAGGAAATAATGTCATATAATACATTATTTTGTATATATTATATATTTATATAATCTTAAAGTAAACTGGCCCTTTGAGAGCAACCGTAATGCTAATGTGGCCTGGATGAAATTGAGTTTGACACCCCTGGTCTAAATAAAGACGTTTCAGACATATACTTCAGGTTGTTTTTACTCTATACAATATCCCAGACATTTTTACAGGGCCAAGGTTGTGGTAAATGTACTGTTGTGTTCATTCTTTCTGCAAAACATTAGCAGTTTACTGAGGGGGTAACATTGTACCATTCAGGGATTGTTTGTCAATGCAATGTGAGAAACTTTTATGTTTGCAAAAGCTAAAGCATCTCATATGTTAAGATCTAATGGGTGTTGACAGGGTTAAGTAGTAAGTAGTTGTAATCTCCAACAACATATGAGTTGGCTTGTTTGTAACTACCATCAAATTGCTTTTCCATGTTGTATTGACTCACATGCAGGCGACATGGCTTGCGGGTAAATAAAGAACAAGGCTGAGAAACATGGCATTCGTGCAAACAGACTGCTAATGTTTTCAATCAGGATGGAAGAAGACTCCCACGGGGTGTTTGTCTGTTGCTACATGCAGAAGCAAATGACAGGGCCACCTGATGCAGTCCAATGCTTCATGTCCCAATCAATTAGTAATGGCTCTGCAATTATGAGCCGCATAGAAAGTGACTGATGGAGGTTAAGTGTTACGTTACAACTCAATTGATAATGGAGTGGGTTTTTAAATAGTGTTTTACTTCATTCTGATGTCATGATCAGCTAGGGCCTGTCCGCTGACACATTATTAAAGAATAGCTTTACTCTAATCACAGCAAAAAAACATTTAAACTCATAAGGACCTGAGATTGGTGTGTTGTTATGCAAATAGTTAAAGGCACGTATATATGTAATCGTAATGCCCCTACTTTACGGCGCTTAATTGCATGTGTTCTATCGCCCAGGAACATACACACATAATAAATAAATACAACTCAAGTGAGTCCAGACACTACATCCTCACCCTAGCCACTCTGCCTTAGTTACATAAAAGATTAAAGTACCATGCCATGCACGGTTCAGCATAAAGTCGGCATTGAAAATCGATGGTAAGACCTTGAGGCAGTGTGCCTGTATGGATACCGACATATCCTACTTCACTGACTATTCAAACACGGAAAATTGAAGCAACATCATCAAATATAAAGTTCTATCTTGCCGCTTCATCAAATGTTATTTTAGTGAACATATAAACTCCATATTTTTTACATCAAGTGTGATTCCTTGCTGTAGGGATGTTTTGAATATTCAGGGAAAAGGCACATGCTATTACTCTGAGCATGCATTGTGTTTATAGATATCCAGTGACAGATGTGTCCTGTTTATGGGTAAAGGCATCATGCTGTTTACTGGCTTATTAAAGCCCTCTACCTTAATGTAAAATGCCCCCTAACAGACACAGTACAGTAGGTGTGAGACTTGTGAAGGGCAAGTCGGGAAGTAATCCTTTGAGAAGTGGCATGGAAGTCAAAACAAAGACAGAATGCGACACGACTTTAAAAGAACATCGGAGTCAAGAATCAGCTGTAATACGTTTCCCTAATGCACAGTTCTGACATCTGCTTTTCTTTTCCCAACATGTTAATATGAAACCTATTTAGCACAGCTAATTACCTCCACTATGAACAAATGACAGTGAGTACTTGCTCAAATCTGTTGGGCCTAGGTCATGATGACAATTATATTGTTCCCATTACAAACAAGAACCCAGTGTGCCTGTTACTGCTGTGTTTTGATAGGAAATCGAATGAGAATCAAGGAGCAACATGTAGTCATTTGTTATTTGTTGTGAGGTCAGACTGTTCTGGGGACCTTGATTAATCCAACAAATGAAGATTCATCAGGATACATACATGGGTAGATAATAACACCCTTAACTTTCCCAATTTCCAGCGTTTATTGGTTGAATTCTCTATAAACCTTCAGTTAAACTGTTCATATGTTGATATTCAGCCCTATGTTGTACTCATTCTTCACAAATGCAAGGCCCGATGTGGATCAAGCAGCACTGGTAAATGTGAGTATTGAAACTGAATACATTTCCAATCAATCATATAATACCATCAAAGTAATCAACCTTGGGGAAGCTAATTAATGTGTGCACTGCTAGCTGCAAAACTTGAAATAAGTTCTACAGATCCATATTACAGTGATATTTAAGCAGGATATTCCCAAAACATGGGCAAATGAAAAGCTTTGAAGTGGCATGTCCCACTGAGACCTGATTGAATTGCAGCACAAATACTGTTTATACATATGTAAGGCACTGGTTCGAATCCCACTGCAATCAACACACCGCTGTGTCCTTGGACAAGACACTTCACCTCAAATTGCTCCTGTGGGGACTGCCCACAGTATTGCATGTATGTAAGTCGCTTTGGATAAAAGCGTCTAACAAGTGACATGTAATGTAATGTAATGTAAGAATACAATGTACAACACTATCAACTCAAGAGTGATATGGCCTTTGTAGAGTCTGTTTTTACATTCATGGCAACAAGTGCGAATCACATTTGCGAAGTGAGATCTTAAAGTAAGCATGCATCAATGATTTGTTCACAACACAAATTGCATAACATATGCGATACATTGGATTTTAACAATTTATTTGATAGTCCTGCCTTTCATTATGTGGGTAGTTATAGGTTCAAATGTAATTAAACTTAGAAACGTTAGGTTTTATAGTTTCAATCTATATTAAACACTTTCTAATGTAGTCATGCATTTCCAAGTTTAGCTGGTATCTTTGAGGAATGTCAGATGACAAATGATGAAGGACGCTGAAAAAATAAAACAGTTGACATGTAATCAATAATCGTCATGCATACCTCAAAACACAGCATGGTAGTTACTAATGATTCTGAGTATGAATCACAACATTTACGCTATTGAGCAGGATGATACTGTATTCCCAAAACTCATTAGACTACACTTCATTTTCATTCCTACTGCATTTGGAGCACAAAATCACATAACAAACTATTAAAATATGTTCCCTTAAATGTTGAATAGAATGAAATAAGGCGGAATAATCCTTTAAACACATTCGAATATTGTAAAACTTCGATACCATGAATACGAAAAACATACGATGATCTGAGGAGGCAAGTTGTCTCTCAGAAGTGTTTACTGATGACAAAATGTCATTAGTGCATGGAAGTTCCCGTAAAGACCCACCTCATTGCATATTAGACACATTAAGCTTTTTTAGTAGATTTATCTGATTTGTTGTTACGATGTTGTGATTAAGCTCTTCTCTGGTCTAAATGATCCATGAGCTTAGCAGAAGCTGACATCTGGTTGCGAATGAGTTTGATAATGTTTTTATATTTGGGCATTGCGTACACATTTCAGCATCTGTGCTGTTTGCTAATTGCTGTCATCATCACAAATCAAACGGTAATTTAAAGTTAAGACAGCTGTAAAATGAGTGTGATATGGCGTCATTGTTAAAGAATAAAAATGATATGCAGAATGTTTGGCGTGTTGGATAAATTATCCGACAATGGGATGTCAGATCGGTGACTGTTTTCAATGCACAAACTACTAGATTTCTTCAACTTTTGTTGCAAAAATGGTGCCAGACTCATTTTTAATATCGTTTAAGTATTTCACCTTTCAGAAGGTTGTGTCTATAGAGGTCAAATTGATAGAATAAACTTCTAAGGAAAGAGCAGTATTAAATGCCACATGAACAAAAAATATGCATAGGGGTTTGCAAAATACTTTACATTACTGTTTATATTAGTTTTAAAAATTGCTGATACCTGCTTTGCACCAGTCCAGAGCAGCTGATGTTGGGGTCACTTTTAATGTGCCAGATGCTAGTTGCATGCTTACCGTTTAAAACACATTTACAGCCATGGTCAAAGCTAAATCAAGCTTTGATGAAATCATAAAATGTGTTCATGAGGTTTATTTTGCCGTGTGTCTCCACCTCAGCCATTTTATGAGCCAGCTGGTCCTATAACAGCAAAAATAAGACCTTTTTAGAGTTGCTATACTGAATGGAAATCCACCGAAGCCCTCATTATTAAGCTTGCATAATGATGCAGAGAAAGCACCAAGGAAACATACCAAAAGAGTATTATCATTCTTCACCGCCTCCCCTAGGAAGCCGCACAATGCTTGTAAACCTCTGTGACTTCTCTCCGCCTCCTTAAGGGTAATGAGCAGGCCATTGAAAATGAAAGGCCAATTAATTAGCCCTCGGCCTTGCTTTTAATCAAAAGTCAGATCAGCAGGAGATTGCTCATCACTACCAGTTTCTACAGGCTTAATAATATAGAACTTTGTTCATCCAATGATCTCTGCCCCCCCCCCCCCCCCCCCGCAAATTAAACTGTAAAGAGATATTGAATTTACAGAGAGGGTGCACCTTTGTGATTTTATCGCATAATACCTGCTTCAATGGCAATCCACCTTATTAAACTAATTTGTTAAAGTGTCTGAAGTCAGTGGCATACATTAAAACTGACCTAAGCTGTGCCACAATAGTTGTCCTTTGAAATTAAACACATGGTGAATCATGTTGAGTTAAACATGATTTACAACGATCTGACAGAACCGAGAACTCTGGCAAGAAAAGAGAGGAAGCTTGCAAAGGTGGAAATATAAACATAATATGCTGTTCCTGCTTACCTTATCTGGAGTTATATCAAACAAATGAGTAATTGACATTGGACGTTACCACAGTGGTCTATTAACACAGTAAGGCACCTTGAGTCTGCATGACTCACTTTGGCGCTCTTCCAGGACACCACCATTAGCGTCACTGATTACATATATAGATTCACTGTGTTGGATTTAATTTGGAAAACAGAAGAAGCAACTGCACAAAACCTACAATTAAATCATTCCGCAACCAAAAACTCATGGATCAACAGCAGCATCCGGGAAGCCATAAACACAAGCACTGCAACATAGAATTTAGGGCTGCAATCTCAAAGCATGGATGATTATAGAGCAGCAGCCTACAATCTAATAAGAGCTTTAACACTAGAACCGCCAACGGGTCAATTTTACCCGCAGCTGTTTCTTGATTGTATGTCACTTTTTTTCAATAAAATATTCAAGTCTCCCAGTCCGTGACTTTTCCTGAAAGTGTGTTGTGTATCACCCTCTGTTGTTAAAAATGGTCAATATGAAGTCAGATTGAAAAAATTGCCCAAAAAATTGCCATTTATACCCATTAGCGCCAGCGGGTAATATTTACCTTATAGAAAATGCAGTGATCTTCGCGCTATTGATCTCGCGCGAAAACATGACGTGTTGCTATAGCAACGCCTGTTGTTTACTGCGGTTCCTTATAGATAGAGAGATAGATAGTTATAGATAGATAGATAGATAGATAGATAGATAGTTATAGATACTGTAGAGAGAGAGAGAGAGAGAGACTTTGCACGTAACTCACGGTAGCGATCTTTTATACTTCATGCAATCTGCAAGCTGAGAGTCCACAGATTCTATTGGTATATGTTTCATCACTGTGCGATCAAAACTCACTCTTAACCCTGTGTTCTAGTATGATAAATAAAAGAACATTGTAACTTGAAAATCAATGCACTCTAATAGCGGGTACATTTTACCCATTGGCGGTTTTAGGTATACAGCGACCTGGCGGTTCTAGTGTTAAAGGAGGCAAAAAGAGAATACAGTAAGAAACTATTCAAGATTGGCAGCCAAGATGCATGTGGCAATGTCTAAGAAATATGACGAATCTCAAGTCCACAGAAACCCCTCTTTGTAAAGTGTTTAAACAAAAGTGCACCTTTCACTCTGTCCAATATACCCACATACTTTGCGGCGGTCTTGTGCGCAAGAAAACAAAACCAGCCTGACTGAATGACTGCCTAGTTGCACTCATCTCTGTATTGATAAAGTGCTTTGAAACCTCTTTGAGCATCACATCTGCTACTCTCAACCCAGCTAAATGGACCCACTACAGTTTGCATCTCGTCCCAACAGATTAGCAGCAGATGCCTAAGGAAACATCCTCCACACCACCCTCACCTGGACAAGAAAGCAGCAATGTGAGATTACTGATCATTGACTTTAGTTAAGTCATAGTCCCCCCTGGACTCTTCACAAAGCTCAATGACAGGATTAAACCCCCTCAATAGGTATGTGGATACTTGACCTCCTGACAAGAAGACCCCAGGTGGTGAGGGGTATGCTGGTTCTCTGAACATCAGGAAGACTAAGAAGCTGATAGTTGACTTTGGGGAAAAGCTGGGAATTACGCCAGCTTTAATATCAACGTGTCCTTGATGGATAGGGTGGACAGCTTCGAGTATGTTGGTTTCTACAACACCAGTGCATGATCTGGCCTGAATACTGACTAAGTGGTTAGAAGACTGTGGTAAATACTGAAGAAATGACTTCTCCTGTGCATTGAAAGCGTCCTGCTCGGGAACATCAACACCTGGTACAGAAATAGGACTGAAAATGACCTCAACGGCCTCCAAAGAGTTGTTTGGTGACTGTCTGAACATGCAATACGCGTTGTTGTCCTACCTTAAGGAAACGAACGTACACCAGTCAATTCATTAATAAGGCCAGGATAATCATCGAGGATTCAAACAACTGTTCAAAACAGCCTGTTCTCCCTGTTTGTAAAACGATACCGTATACAATTGGCCAGTGAATCTTGAGATTATGACCACTTGGATCTCCCCCCGAAATCATACAAATAGACATATATTTAATAGTATTCCTATCTTTTTTAATATATTTTTAATGTAATGGATTGTGGATTCAACGGACGGAAGGAAAAACACAGTGGAGAGCTGACATAGTTAAGCCATCATAAGTAGTTATTTGATTGTAAAGAGAAACCTCGCAATGACTGTACATTAGGGCTGTTATTTAAAGGTCTTTTAAATGTGTGTTTTATGTGCAATATTTGGTATAAGAAAGACAATAATTCTTGCTTCGGGTCTCATTTAGCACCAATGCAACAGAACAATCAGTGTTTAAATGTTAGCAGTAAGGGTTGGCAGCGGGAGGCCGATAGTACAGTAGTGAACACATTTTATGACTCGATTAATCTCGTCTATTTAGTTCTTACAGCTGATTATTTGAAAGATCACTATGCTGAACAATGACAAACTGTCATGTTGAGGTTGGTCTTTGCGTTTGCAACACACTGTTAAATTGTTACTGGCATTTGCTTTCTTTTTTTCCTCCGGACCTACTGGATGAAAGAAATGCAACTAAATCTGAAGGAAATAACACATTCTATGCTTAGCATTTGCATAACAATCCCTGGCCTTTCTCTGACATTTAATATAGCCTATGAATTATAATCAGCCCTAATAATGAGATGAGAAATGCCAAGGGTGTCAGTAAAAGGTTTGCCTTTAAATGAATCGCTAGCCCCCCCCCCCCCATTCTTCAAATGTGAACTTGTACTTGAAGGTCCTAACGGCATTCAGACATTAATACATCAGCAACTATTTGCTTTGTAAATATATAGTGGGGTAATCGTATCTTGGGCTGACATGAAGTCAAACCTTCGTGAGTGTTTTAATCCGAGCTTCTCTGTTTTTTGTGTTGGTAGCCAGGAGAGTCACACATGCACGTGTGCCTGTGTGTGTGTCCCTTTAGTTAGCTTGTGGCCACTACTCTGCACTCCAGTCCTGCTGCCGTTTCTACTTTAAATGTCTTAATAGAAGTGAAGCTCTTTAGACGGGTGTCTACTAGAGATGTCCCGATCCGATCACGTGATCGGGGATCGGCGCCGATCACGTGATTTTCAAAAGATCGGAATCGGGAGAAAAAAATCGGGGATCGGAATTTTTTTTTAATCTTTTAATTTTTTAATTTAATGTTACAAAACAAAAATGACCATGTTCAAGTCTTAAAGTCATCCTGTTAATTTTGGTTTCAAATTACACAACATCATGTATGTGTTGCTTCTTTGGGGCTTGTTTTCATAGACCTGGTTGCTTATCTCTCTCAAATCTGGCAACAGAGTGGGCGCAGTGTCTAATAGTAGCAGCAAGCTAACGAGCACTGATAAGCTTTATTTAGTTTTGATCCAATGCTGCACAACTGAACTGATCCAATGCTGCTGTGAAAAAAAGAAGCTATATCCATGTTGGATATAATGGGTAGTTGGGTACTGTCATTTAAATCAAAAAATAACCTTAAGGGACAACTTGAATGCTTTTTTCCTTTTTTTTCTCTTTATGCATTGCATAAAGATCGGATCGGGAAAAATCGGTATCGGCAAATTGTCAAAATCAAATGATCGGAATCGGATCGGGAGCAAAAAAAGGTGATCGGGACATCCCTAGTGTCTACTCAATGCCTCATTATGCTTTTTAGGGTTTTCCCTTTCCTGCTGTGTGTTATAGGTTTGTGTGCATATATGCAAAGGCTAACATCCCCAGCCTAAATGGGTAAAAGATGCACGGCATGCAGACAGATGCATACCGACACCATCAGGTAGCGTATATTTTTTAAAACACTGTTGAAATGCCTGGTGAATGTAATATATTGCTGATATGCTTTTTGTATAGGCACTCTTTGGAAAGTATTCTCTGCTGCTATCAGGGGAACCTAACATTGTTTTAACAACATATTTTAGAAGTATCTCATCAGAACTTTGAAAAGTGCCTTATGTGTTCCCTTTAAGGCTTTTACTCAAACTCTATATTTAAATATTTATATAATATAGGAGGAGTCTTTCATTAAAAATGCCTTGAAATGATGTGCTGTACAAGAGAAGCTGTACTTTGCACACACAGTACTGTGTATGAACCCTTATATTAGACTGCAAAACAAAGACCAGCTCTCCTGGGACCAGCAAACCCTGACACCACAGAAAAACCTACAGAATTATCATTTCTGGTCCTCCTCATATTTTCTGTTTGTGTTCTCACCGCAGGCTCAGCAATCCATCTCTGCCGGCTTGTTCCACATGCAAACTTAATCAGATCACGAAACAAAAGAGGCAAAGCTCTCCAAGAGCTTGTGTGTAATTGCATTACATTTCATCGAAAAAGATGATTTTTTCATTTGCCTTTGTGTAGGAATTGTGTTGGGTCTGCATTTAGTGATTTTTACAGAAATAGTCCAGTACAGTAGTTTTAAAGTATTCAAGTCGAAATTTCACTTGTATTCATCATGTCTAGATACTTAACACATAAAAGGTCTGTCTTCCTGGTGTGACTTTCTTCAAAAGTTGGATTGGTTTCACAGCAGGATGAAAAAGGCTGGGAGCTTTTTCTATAAAATAAATAATACCTGCTTGCATGGATTACAGAAATTACTAAGGCGGCTTGCATATGTCTTACCTGCAAAAACCGGCTTTATAAATGTCGATACTTTGGGAAACAGTTTAGGATACACCTGGCAGCAGAACAGCCAAATGGAAATAACATAAATTAAATTAGTACCTTATCTCTGGTAAAACATTATTTGTATAATCTTTGTTGGGGAAAACTAAAGCTAAACAAACCGTTTTTTAGTTGAGTCAGTTCAAAATGTGTTTGAGTTGGTTTTCCCCCTTCACTTTTCACATATCAGTCTCTGAGATTTAACCGTTTAGTCATATGTTTTAGTCAAATGACTGAACTGTTACCATTATTTAAGAAAGTCCAACACATCAATCATCTTGTGGTGAATCATCTAATCTTTTAATATCCATTGCTCATACACCAGAAATGCACAATTGTGTTAAATCAAATAAATGAAAAGAGAATACTGAATACATACTGAATTCACATTAAAGCGACATTTCTCAAAGTACATGTCAAAGAGCTTATCTGTTCAGCCATGAAAACTTGCCTTGTATGCACGCCACCGACTCGCTGACATTCGTTTCTTGTTCAACGTCGGCTGTGAGGTGAAACCGACCTGCGACCTTCCAGTCAGAGAACAGTTCCTGTCATCCTCAGAAATATGAGGCCATACTTTATCAGGGCCTGACAACAAGTTGGCTGTTTGTCAGACTGTTGGGAAAGCAGTGCGGACACTCCTGCTGTATTCTTTTATCAACAATATTTTCTTCTATTTACATAATCTTAAATCTGGAGTGCTGAACTTTTGCTTCTGCCCACTGGCAGTAAAAAAATAATTTCCATTAGGTTGAAACCATGGCAGACATTTTTGGAATAAATGCCAAAGAACAGATTCAGTGTTCGGAGGAAGGATTAAAGTATAAATATATATATATATAAAAAAACAGTACTTGCGGCAGGGTAGATGTGGCAAGCTCACCTGTAAGCATGTATTTGCCAGCACGGGAAATTTGACATGGACGCCAAACACAACAACTCCAGTATACTGCGAATTACAGAGAGCTTTACCTGGCAACAACATACATTCATTTATGTGTAAAAATGTACTCCAGCTTAAATAATGTATTATTGGTACAATTAGTTATTTACTTTGGCCATGACCACATTGATTTGATGACACAGGTGTTAAGTACAGTATGTTAACATGTATTTGTGATTGTATTAAAACCAGGACTGAAATACACTGAAACACTATAGACATAGATTGAAAGGCTATGTCAATACTCACCATTTATCCTCCAGGCACTTGTCCTCTCTCTTCTCTTCTAACAGAGAACTAATCATTTTCATCATTTCATTGTATTGTTATTAATGTATTTATGATATATGAATGCGTGAGTGAATATTACCATGCACATTTCAGGACATGAGATGGACTGTGGCACTGAGTCGCTCTCAGTAGGAACTTCATAATCAGCCGGAGGAACAGATTGCTCACTTACATTTCTGTCTTGTCATCATTTCCGGCTGCTGAAAGAATTGGCTGATCTTAGCACTGTTGGCAACCGAAGTCCAGCCAATTTGTCAAACTTTCCAACAGTGTGTGCAGGCATATTAAATACCCTTACTAATATGGAAATTAAACCTTGTGTCGCAATAGTTTGAAGGCTTAAAATCTGCGTGTAACCTGCCACAATCTGTATTGTTACCTGAGAAATAGTGAAGCAAATGTTTGTGCACATGGAGTTGATCTGGATTGACTGGTAACTAACTTATAGAACAAAATAGCTGTAGCTTTATGACTCTTTTGAAGCTTAATACCCTTTTCATTTTCTCCAATAATAATGTATTGTTCGTTGGTGAGAAAAGCTCATATACTTTTTGCTACAGTGTTAAGAATTAAATATACCCATTTGCCAAATAGCACTATGTCACTTCATTTATACAAGTGCAATGCAGAAACAACTGGTAATAGGCCTCTGTGCAACTTAAATTACACATTCATCCTCATAAGAATCCCCTTAGGTGCATTTCTGGTACATCGATTGGAGTTTAATATGTTTTCATATCAGGAGCTCTAACAGCCATCACTGTTCAGCAGGCTAGGGAAATCTGCTTCATGCCTAAACAGCAGTTCCCCACTTATCTGAAGCACAAATAGTGGTATAATATTGAATCATAAATTGAAATCAGCAACATTGTGTTGTGTTCAGGGACATGTGTAAACCTGTCACAGAGTAAACACTACCATACCACTACCATATGTGTAAAACAGAGCAGAGCAGAGCAGTCCTTAGCCGTGTTCACACCGAGTACTTTGCTGTACTTAGTTCCCGGCACTTAGTGCCGCGGCACTTAATACAGATAGCGTTCACACCGGAAATAAGTCCCTGGGGGACGTCACTTCTTCTTCTTCTGCTTTGGGTTTACTGGCAGGCCGCAAACAACTTCACGGCGTATACTGCCGCCGAAAATCCCCGGCCGGAAGTCCCCGGAGTTGGGAACTGGCTTCAGTTGAATCTGCTGGGACTCCCAGCAGCTTCTCCTGAAGCCTTCCGAGTAAACGGCCAGAACGCCGACACCTCCTCATCTCCACCGCTCCCATGTTTTATTTTGTGTTGTCATAAGTTAGTCTCTCTGCGTGGGGCTAATGCTAATGCTAATAATGCTAATTCGAGGATAATACAATGGCTCTACAAAACATTTCAGAGTTTTACGGGGCGTGGTTTGCAATCGCCCAGCCAATCAGAACTGGGGTACTTTTTTTCCACAGGAAAGTGCCTGCTCTCAGCAGGCGCTAAAAATGGGGTGAAAAGTTCCCGGCACTTAGTTATTTTTTTGGTGTGAACGCAACATCAGGGGTACTAACGGAACTAAACGCGAAAAGTACGGGTGAAAAGTACTCGGTGTGAACGCGGCTCTTGTTATAAGATGGACTCTCCTGCATATTTCTCCTTAAACATGGCTAGCCCATTATAGATCAGACTTTGGTTATTTACACTTACGTATGAAGGCTTTTTATCAGCCTTTTGTAGTTCTACAGGTTGTATGCATGGCTTAGTACAGTGTTTTTCAAAGTGGGGGCCCCATATGCAATTATTAATAACTGCATGTCTATCAATCTATGTGTCCTTTGATGCCAATCTTTTAATATTTTTTATTTATTAATATTTTATTTTATTTTTAAATCACACGACCGCCCTTCAAGCCAATCAGAATCGAGCTGCCGCTACTGAGAGTGAAACTGAGAATCTGCTCAGCTTTTGGAGCAAGTGAGAGCTAGTGAATATTTCGCTCTGCAGCTGGATGAGAGCACGGATGTAGCAAATATTGTTGTTTATATATATGAATATAAATATGTTTATTGTTAATATTACTGTTGAATATTATATATAATATTATTAAGGCATAAGTAGCTTTAAAAAATGCTAAACATATATGTTAATTGTTCATATTACTGTTCAAGATTATATAATATTATAAAGAAAGAAATCAGTTTAAAAATGCTTTAAAAATATGTTTACTGTTTAATATTGTAAGAATGTTTATAACGGAAGACACAATGAATGTAATGACTGACAAACAAAAGATAAATACAAACAATGTTTAGAAGAATAACTGATTATTAATTATTAATACACATATATATTAAGAAAATGTATTAAGCTGTATGATTAATTTTTCATATTTTCCATCATAATGCACTCATCATTTTAAAAATAAATTGCAGAGGGGTCCCCGCCAGAGGATAATGCTATATGGGGGTCCTTGGCATGGCAACGTTTAGGAACCCCTGGCTTAGTATATGTGGATTTACAGTACATGAATATAGACATTCAGTGTGTAACTTGTCAGCGTAAAAATTGTTAAATAATCACTTTTTTCCTTGAATATGCTCATGTTTTATTCATGTCAGATCATTATTTACAATTGGTTTAACAGTTGTACAGAAACTCTTAAAATCAAACAGGTACTTATATCTTGCTTAAAGCACATATTAGTTGAACCCTAATATATAATAGATAACAATGAACCACTCACAGATACTTATGTTTCACTTATTTAACTCAATTTATTAGGTTTTATTTGAGGTTGTTCTCCATACCTATAATGTAATCGGAGCTTTTGACCTTTGACTCATGTCACATTACACATTGAAAATACAGAAGACAAATTGCCCATTCACTCGAGTCCTTATTCTTGGTTACATTGACCGTGAGAGAGTGTATATAGAAGAAGACAGCGACACAACAGGGACACCAAAAAGAAGGTGTTAATAGAATAAATAAATGAAAGATCCCTCACTTGCATCGGGCTGTCGTTTACTTTCTATGAGTCCTAACCTTGTGTGGGGTTGTGTGATTCCAATGAAATGACAATGCCCTAGAGATAAATTAGCCCACATATTCAACCATTATTATATATAATATAATATATTAATAACAGTTCAACTAGTATATAATTAGTCTGTAGAGAGCCTCTTATGATACTGTTTGATGGTACTGTGTCTAAAGTGTGCAGAATATCCAGTAGAACAGGAAGGACTTTGACAGCCAAGACAGCAGCTTATCAGATCCTGACATTGATTCACGCCTTAAAGCACTGATAGTCAGATCTGATGTGATTTTAGAATAATCTAGAAACTACACTTGTATCAGCCTAAGCCATGGTCAGCATTTCATAAAAAGCATGCAGCAAATGTCTTGTTGCCATAGGAACTGAAACACTGAATGTGAAGGAAATCTATTGCTTGAGCACATACATATATGCATTAACTGTACAGCACATAGGAGAGGGATATCCTCCACGGACTGCTTTACAATGAAGCAAAGAGAGATTGTGATGCAGGTTTAACTGTTGGGCTCCAGTCATGTGTTCACTGAAGAAGCCAATTAAGGAACGGACATTGAAACTGGGAATACAAGGAAAGCTCAGTACTGCAGCTCATAGTTACACTCCATTCCTTTAATACAATCAACTACTAAAGGAGAAAAATATGGCAAAACATTTCTGTAAGGGAAACATCTGCAGCAATGGAGAGTCAGGACTCAGAGAGACACGAGGAGAGTTGGAGCTTTGATGTCAAACAATGATATTTAATACAAGTATCGGCCGGAGAAATTCACATCACAAGTCACAGCAGCCAAAGGTTCTGACTGCACGGGTGGGTTGCCATGTCAATTTTGATCAGCCTGTGTCTTGGTAGACCATTTAACTAGTTTACAAAGAGTCATAATCAACATATTGGGGATGGGCCTTGGTACCTGGAGACTGTCTCTGTCCCCTGTTGTGCTTTGAAGCCCGCGTTCTCAGAGTTTTATAACTCCCTACTTCCTCCAGATCAAGTCATAAAACGTATAGTATCAACATATGGCTACATTATCACCTTCCTTACGGGAGATAAGGATCAAGGCTGATCGTAAATGTCAACACACAGGAAAGGGTTAAATTCTTGGAGTGAAGACAGAATTATTCCCTCACAATTTCCACGTACCTCATTAAATTGCACAGTATGTCCTTTCTACATCCAACTGCAGTGTTGGAGAACATCATTAGGTATGGTGTTACTGCCTGGTATGGTAACTTGACAGTGCAGTCTAAGTCACAGATCGCTCGCCTGGTACAGACTGCTATGAACATTTAAAAACACCCATCCCTCCAAAACATATACGAGCAGTCCATTATCAGACAGGCAAAACAAATGGTGTCTGATCCCACCCACAAACTCCACCCAGAATTCCAGCTCCTACCTTCTGGTAGAAGATTCAGGGTTCCCAAGAGCAGGCTGAACCGCTATAAGCACTCATTCCTACCTGCTATGTCCATTAAGCTTCTTAACATTCACATGAAATGAAATGTAGTCAAATGTAATGAAATGTACTTTTTAAATGTTGGCCATGAGGGTTGTGCAATAGGTCGCCATTGTCAGTATGTGCG